>CANNZV010001530.1:0-147364 GCA_947561585.1 Caprella mutica
CTTGCTGACATATTCACTAAATCGCTGCCTATTGATAGATTTACCAAATTTGTTAAATTAATAGGTATGAAAAATATATAATGTCGTGTGAGGAGGAGTGTTGAAATTTTAGTTAAATGTATTACACACTCGTTATATATTTAATGTTAACTTCCTGTTAGACTAGCTCAGCTATATTAAATTACCTATTGTTTCAATAACTAAGTATTACTTTTAATGAGAAACGGACATAAGGTCTAAAGTCGATCACACTTCCGTCGAGGGTTAAATACCCTGTCTTGTAGTTTCTGATATCAGTCTGTCTTGAACATTACTCAGTGAGAGATGAGTTCCACTCATCTCTCCATAGACTTCTAATTGTATAACATATTTACTCTTTAAATAAACTCTATGTCTTAACGTTGTTAACCCACTGTTATTTAACCTAATTCTAACAAATATAATGGTCATTTTAAAATAATCATTTTTCATGAATATGATTCGTAATTATTGATAAAATTAGATAGATTGAGGTCCAATTGGCTCCAGAAAAAAATTATAAGGCTCTGTTACATCATCTTCATGCGTCACAATGTGTTTAATATAACAAAATATCGATTATTTTCCACTTTTAAATTTTATACCTCAAACTTTTTAATCGCGCTTTACAGTCAGTTAGAAATGGGATCATCAGGACATACTTAGGATCATCAGGATGCACTTAGGATCAACATGATACACTTAGGATCATCATGTCACACTTAGGATCATCAGGACATTTTTAGGATCATCAGGACAAACTTAGGATCATCAGGACACACATAGGATCATCAGGACACACTTAGGATCATCAGAACACACTTAGGATCATCAGGATACACTTAGGCTCACCAGGACACACTTAGGATCACCAGGACACACTTAGGATCATCAGGACACACTTAGGATCATCAGGACACCCATAGTATCAACAAGTCACACTTAGGATAAATTGGACACACTTAGGATTAATAGGACACACTCAGGATCAACAGGACACCCATAGTATCAACAGGACACCCATAGTATCAACAGGACACCCATAGTATCAAAAGGACAACACACTTAGGATCATCAGGACACACGTACGATCACCAGGACACATTAAGGATCATCAGGACACACTTAGGATCATCAGGACACCCATAGTATCAACAGGACACCCAAAGTATCAACAGGACACACTTAGGTCAATAGGATACACTTAGGTCAATAGGATACACTTAGGATCAACCGTACACACTTAGGATCTACAGGAAACACTTAGGATCTACAGGAAACACTTTGAGTGAACAGGACTCACATAGGATCTACAAGACACACTCCTGATCAACAAGACACACTTAGGATCAAGAGTACACACATATGGATCAAGAGGACACACGTATAGCAACAAAAAAACGCATAGGAATAGAGATGATACATAGGAATAGAGAACATATATAGAAACAAGAAGACACTTGAAAACAATAAAACACACTTGATTTTGTAACAGAAAGTAAAGAAAGTAAAAATACTCTAGAGAATTAATGTAGTTAGCAATAGCTATATGTAGTAACAAATTTTCTATTTCTTTGTCTCATATTTCAATATTAAGTAGATTGTTAATATTAATATTTATAATAGATTTGTTCCGTGGAAACCGAATTTTAATAATGAAGATAAAAACAAGGGTGGTAATAAAAAAGTCCATATTTCTTAAAGCTTTTGATTTTTTCAAAAAATCATCCTCAGGAAAACCTAAACATATCTTAATTCTACTATATAAATACAAAATTCTCCTATCTAGGATACAGAAATCTATAAATATCACTAATGTTACAATTAATTAAGTTAAATAAACAAATAAATGAACTCAGTGAAAAACAATCTACATATAAAATTAAAAATCATTTTAAAATAAATAATTCAGTTGAAGCCCCTTGTGAATTTAATTGGGGCTTCTGTTCATAAATAAAAATGGATTCCAATGTCCTCAAATCGTAACTATTGCAGGTTGATAAAATTTTGAAATCATTTTCCGAAATTTGATGGTTATTATTATAAGAATGGTTTAAAATTTTGCTATTTTCTTGATTAGATAAAACAGTAAAGGGGTTTCTGAAGGAAACCCCTCTGTGTTGACAAACTCGAACCTTTAATTGTTTCCTTGTCTCGCCTATGTAGGCCGCGGAGCACTGTCCGCAAGTGAATTTATAAATAACGTTGAAAATAAGTAAAGGTGGGAGTTTGGCCTTATACTTGCCAATAGTGTTAGAAGAATTAAAAATGAATTTAGGATCGATTTGAGGATAAAACTTACTAATTAAAGATGTTAATTTACGTTTGAGGACATTAGAATAATGGCCTAAATATTCTAACTTAACATAAATTGGTTTCCTAGAACAAGTTATTTTAGAAGGAGGTGGATTATATAAATTATCTAAGGTCTTCCGAAAAATACTATCTATAAGTTTGTTTGAGAACTTATTTCTCAAAAAATAACCCTAAGATAAGACAATTCTTTTTCAAACAAAGTTACATTAGAACAAATCCCAAAGGCCATATAAACTAAACATGAAATAATATTGAGTTTAAAACTAAAAGGAATAAAAGAATTAAATTTCATACCAAGGTCAGTGAACGTTTTCTTGCGATATACATAAGTAATAAATTTATCATTTTCTCTACTTATCAAAACGTCTAAGAAATTTAATTTGGAATCAATTTCAGTCTCACAAGTGAATTTAATATTAGGATGTTGAGAGTTTAAATAATTTAGAAATTTTGTAATGTGAGAACTGTACCTAAAAAGAATGAAAGTATCGTCAATGTATCTTTTATAAACTACTGGTTTGAAGTCAGAAGGACAATTATTGAGCCAATTTACTTCATGATAGCACAAAAAAATGTTCGCTAGCGTTATGTAATCAAGAGATTACATAATTAGAACAGTTAGAGATGGAACTTTATCCTTAGACATGATAAGGGTCCTGGTTGGAGAATGTTAATAACACAATACTGAAAGAAAATTGTGAGTCAGCCTGACTCATCGTTTGAGTCAAGGATAGAAAAACTCCAATAGTGGAGTCTCTTTCTCTCGATTGACTCTACCTTTGAGTAATATGATCTAAATGAGAGTCATGTTGACTCATCGTGAGTCAAATTACTTAATTGACTCAGCTATGAGTAATGATCCAATATTATTGTGTAATATGTTTACCTATATATACATATTTTAGTATTTAGTTCAAAGGTTTTGTTATTGTTATACCAAATAAATGTGTTTTTTATAAAGATAACTAATTCAACTGACTTAGTAAAAAGTAATTGTCTTGTGATAGAAATAGGAATTTCAATAGTACATGGTACCTGCAGATTAAGTTGCCGCACACTTTTTTTATATTTCTATAGCTACATCCATTATTCTTGTAATAATGAATGCCAACTATATATGCAAGTGATGAACTATTTTTATTTAAGGTTTATTTAATTATGTTTATGTATTGTTTTCACCTAATTGTTTAGTTCCATGGACATTCCAATTTGAGTGAAAGATATTTGACCGAATTTAAATGAAAAATGGATGAAATAATTTAAATTTGTTCAGTTTTATAAATTAATTGAGATCAATATTGAAATTTTACAGCAATACTATATCTTAAATTAAAATTAATTGTTTTTCAACATTTTCAGTAAAACTAAGGTGGTAACTCAGACTCAACAACAGTATACGTGACGTCATAAAGACAACACTGTTAACAAGAAAATTATAAGTTAATAACTTTGATTGGTTGAATAAATTTATTAAAATTCAAATTATTCCAATCAATAAACAATATAAATGTTTTAATTAACTTGAACTTTATTTAAATTGTTGATGTGATGACATCACGCATGTAAAATACCTCGATTGTCACTACTATAAATACTCTATGAAGTATGGCATCCAGCCACTCAGACTTACATCAGTTCATGTTTAAATTTTGTTAAGGTGTGTGTTTTGATACTCCACTTCATTTAAATGATATTAAGTACTTACATGATTAATTATAACTGTTAATATCATTTTTACGGACCCCTAATTCACCAATCTACTCTGAAGTTTAACGATAAACATTCTAACGCGAAATCATTATCTGCCTCATGTATAAAATGACAATGTTCCCTATTATACCATATCAGTTATGCCCCGATATTTAGATACAAATTCAGCCTTCCTTTTGTAATAAATTATTCTTTTGAATAATATTTGAATTGTAAAAATATGAAACTGTATATGTTTAAGTTTTAGATCTTCTTTTGAAGGACTATCTACTTTGAAAGCATGCAGAGGTATGGCTAGAAAGTCGCCAGTTCAGGGTCATATAGGTAAATTGCGGCAAATCAATTTACTGCGGTTTCTTATCTCAGAAACATTTATAACCATCATGGCTCCAAAGTACTGGTGAAATTAATAAAATCTTGCATACTATGATATTCAACAATTAAATATAGGGTCACACAGGTAATTTGCGGCCTTTTAATTTCTAATTGCAGCCTTGTCAAGATAGTCTCTAAAACAATCTGAACCAAAATTGCATTAAAATGTTACATAGCTATCAAAAGAAACGCAGTGCATGATATAGTTAATTAATTTATGTTTTAACGAGTTTTTTAAAACTATGATGTTTTTGTTGTTATATAGTGTTCCGCAATTTACCTTCTTGACCCCAAATTAATTTTAGAAGGACTTTGAGACTTTCTTAATAGGGCCGCAATTAGAAATTTAAGGACCGTAATTTACCTGTGTGTCCCTAGTGACAAAAGAATTGTACACACAGCTTGGTAAACTCATGGTGCCACATTATGATTTAAAGAGAAATGGTGCTCTCAAACTTTCCCCTTAAATAGGCAACACAATTTTTCTCTATCTGGGCTATGTGTGATGCATTTAAAAAGTTTAAAAGTTCTTAGAAACAAAAGCACAGACTGGTCAATATTAAATGTGTGTAACTATTATTCCTGCAGATTATTAGTTTAAGAGCTTTGATTGAAAAAAAGTGAGCGGTGAATACTTCATTAAATATGAAAACAATCCTTGTAGTATATTAATAAGCATAACTAGATTTAAGATTATTAATAAACTCCAGAAATTGAATTATATTGATTTCATGAATAGTATCATTCTCTTTTCAATGTGTTTTATGATTTGATAAAGATGTCCCAGATGAAGTAAGACTCAAGGTCATCAATAAATCTCCAATTGAATCAGAAAATTTGTAAGTAAAAATTTCTAAATATTCTAATATGTTTCTAAAAGATAATTATGACAAAAATGGTTACAAAGCATAATCCACAATTTACTCGTATTTTCTCTTTTTAATGCAGGTGTTGGCGTCAGTTATTCAAACAGAAGGTAAAAGAATAATTTTGGTTGATGACGAGCTGCTGGTCGCATGGAATGTTTGGTTTTCTGCGTAGGGTCAAGCAGGTAAATTGCGGCCTACTAACTAACTGCGGCCTCTAACACCAGAAACGTCATATCTTCAAAACACTCGTTAAAAACTTAAAGTAATAAATTATAGCATGCACTGCGCTGATTTTGATAGCTATGCAACATTTTAATGTAATTTTGGTTCAGATTGTTTTGGAGACTCTCTTCAGAAGGCCGCAATTAAAAATTAAAGGGCCGCAATTTACCTGCGTGACCCTACGCCACTTGCAATTTGTCCAACAAAAAATATTAAGACACTGGTGTTCACTCAAAAGTTTTGTTAGGGATTGAAGACTTCTCGAAAACTCCACAATAATGATACATAATTTAAATAAGGATATACTGACTTGTTCAATTACTGTAGCTTTAAATAATTCATTTTTTTCTTGTAAAATGAAATAGACAATTTCCTTTAAAGCATATGCCTTATAAAGGTCCCCTCCATTCAAATTAAAATTTCTATGGAAGTGTTCTTCGATCAGAGGGTATAAAAAAAAAATCACGATAAAATACTAAATTGCATATAATAAGTATTTATTACTAAATTTGAAATACTTTGTATTTTATAACCAGTAACTTTAGATTTAATGAAAAAATTGTGTACGACTTTTATATTGAAGTTACAAGTTTCTTCATATTTTATTTATAAAAAATTACAGGTATAATGAGAAACTATATTTTCCTAGTTTTCTGTAAAAGATAACTTTATATTGTATACTGATTTCCTTAGTTGATTATCTGTTGAAATGATTACGTATAATTAATATTGATAAAACTATCTTTTATATCCCTTAGGGCTTTGCTTGCAACGTTTCTGATATTTAAAACAGATATAAGGTTGCTTCACACGTCACCGATATCCGTCCGGCACGTCACCGGTCCAAGATTTTTTATCACTGCGACGAGCCGGTACTGTGTGAATATATCCGTTGAAATTAATGTAATGATATTTTTTTCACTGACACCGAATTACTGAGAGGAGAGTGACTGAGACGTGCCGGACGGATATCGGTGATGTGTGAAGCAGCCTATAATCTGAATTTCTGTTATTTACTTTTAAATTATATAAATTATTGAATACGGATAGCTATAATTTGTATATTTAATAGGATTTTTTTCAAAATGATTCACATAGTGCTATTAAATATATCCTCCATGTTGTTTTACCATCCACGTTCAAACCTTTGATTTAAAGTGACTCTCTTATGTTCATGTCAACACATATGTTCTGTACTCTCCATATCTTGAATAAATAAAATTTTCTAGTCCCAAGTTTATTTCATTCCACCTCATATTTTTGTGTGATTCTATAATTAAAGAATTCTTTATTGGAGTCAACCAGAATCCGAATTTGGAGTCAATGTGACTCATATAATTGAGTTAATGCTTTTTACTGAGTTTAGGAGTCAATATGACTCTTGTTTGTGAGTAAAATATTTAGTATGACTCAATTTGACTCTGAATTAGGAGTCTTTATGACTCTCGTTTTTGAGAAAATATTTAGCATGAGTCGATCTGACTCTGAATTAGGAGTCATTATGACTCTTGTTTTCGAGTAGAATATCAGAATGAGTCAAATTGACTATGAATTGGGAGTCAAGATGACTCTTGTTTTGGAGTAAAGTATTAGGAAGAGTCAAATTGACTCACATTTTTGAGCCGGTTTTGGGACAAACTGAAAATTCAAATTTTGAGTCAATTTGACTCGTATATTTTTTTTCAGTGAAGATCATAATACTAACTCACTCAGTGAGTTCAGTGCTCGCTATATAAACGCACAATCAATACAGAGTGTTCCTATAGATTCCTTTAAAAGCCAGTGACGACTAAATTAGCAAAAGTTGTGTGTCAAGAGGAACGTGGCAGGCTGATCCTATCAAGGGTATAGGACGTGAAGTGATAGAAAGTGATATCCAAAATTTATTAAAAAGAAGGATTTTAATAATATGTCACAAGTTTAATAAAGTCTCCAAGCAATGGTAGGAAGGATGAGTTGAGTCAGAGCGGAAATCGATTTGCAGTTACCTTCTAGTGATGAATTCTATTATTAATTTTTGAAATTAATTAATTAATTTCATATGAATGAAAAGAGAGCTGCACTGTCGTTTACCTACTACATTATTACTCACTTATGATATTTTATTTACTAATAATTAGCTCAATTGTAGCGATAGATGATATTCTATGACTTTGAGACTCGAAATTTAGTTTCATATAACCAAATATCATTCTGATCAACCTATTACAATATATAGAAACCAAAAAATAAAGTTTGAGGTATAAAATTAAAAAGTAGAAAATAATCGATATATTTCAATATTTTGGTTATATTTAACAAATTGTGACACATGAAGATGATGTAGCAGAGTCTTATATTTTTTTTCTGAAGCCAATTGGACCTCAATCTAACTAATTTTATCAATTACGAATCATATATATGAAAAATGATTTTTTTATTTTCACTATTTTTTCGATTTTTCAAGTCTCTTGTGGCGCATGAAAAAAACGGTTTAGAGATCTAAGATAGAGATCTATTATGCACTCAGGTGAATTGTGATACACGGCCACTTATAGTCATAGTTGTGTAATTTTATTTATTCCCTCTTCCTTTGAAATAATTATTCTATTGTTATTACTTAAATATTCCCTCTTCATTTGAATGACTTATTCCATAGGTATTCCTTCAATTTTCCCTCTTCCTTTAGTTGTCATATTCCATAGCTTTTCTTTCAATTTTCCCTCTTACTTTGGATGTTGTATTCCATTGGTATTCCTTCATTGTCCCCTCCATTGTTGTACTCTGATTTTCATCCTTGTTTTAGAATACTTCGTATTTTCATTTATTTGTGTGACAAATCGTCTACAGTCTTGATTTTTACTAGCGTGAGATGCCTTAGCAGGTGAGCTACGTTTCTGAACTTGTTTGAGAATTTTGGATTTTTAGTAGGGGTATTTTGGCTACTGAAATTGTATAAAAACGTTCCGCTTGTGATAAGATGTGTGCTCTCGTTAGTGTATTTGGAGTTTAACTGAATTTGGTGTAAAGGAAACTATATAATGTTATTAGTGTGATTGTCATATACCATTTTTTTCATTTGCGTAAATTTTTCAGTCTGTTATTAAGGTTTTTCATCTCCGTATCTATGATTTAGTGATTTCACTAATTAATTGTTCAAGAAAATTGATACCTTTTTGCTATCAATTTACTACCTGTGTGGTCTATTGTTGGGTTACTGGTTTTGTTGCTGTCCAGAGGAGAGCCGATCATGGGCCAGTAGTCCCGATCCCTTTGTGATTCTGCGAATTGGTGTTTTTATTCGGCAGCACCAAGTGAGTACCTAGGCACTTCTTTAATTTATTGTGTCCTATAACTATTTTTTGTATTTGTATTTTTTCACCCTGAAATTCATGAATTAAGCAACATATTGTCGAAACCCCTTCTTCTAAATTTCTAGTTCAAATTATAAACGTGTTTTCTTTTTCTCCTTTCAGCTCCTGACAGGAGCGTGATTGGTGAACCCTCTCTTGATCTGGTTCTAGACCCAACTCTTTTACCCCTGTTGTGCACTGACCCTGTTGTGCACTGACCCTGTTGTGCACTGACCCTGTTGTGCACTGACCCTGTTGTGCACTGACCCTGTTGTGCACTGACCCTGTTGTGCACTGACCCTGTTGTGCACTGACCCTGTTGTGCACTGACCCTGTTGTGCACTGACCCTGTTGTGCACTGACCCTGTTGTGCACTGACCCTGTTGTGCACTGACCCTGTTGTGCACTGACCCTGTTGTGCACTGACCCTGTTGTGCACTGACCCTGTTGTGCACTGACCCTGTTGTGCACTGACCCTGTTGTGCACTGACCCTGTTGTGCACTGACCCTGTTGTGCACTGACCCTGTTGTGCACTGACCCTGTTGTGCACTGACCCTGTTGTGCACTGACCCTGTTGTGCACTGACCCTGTTGTGCACTGACCCTGTTGTGCACTGACCCTGTTGTGCACTGACCCTGTTGTGCACTGACCCTGTTGTGCACTGACCCTGTTGTGCACTGACCCTGTTGTGCACTGACCCTGTTGTGCGCTACTCCTGTTGTGCGCTACTCCTGTTGTGCGCTACTCCTGTTGTGCGCTACTCCTGTTGTGCGCTACTCCTGTTGTGCGCTACTCCTGTTGTGCGCTACTCCTGTTGTGCGCTACTCCTGTTGTGCGCTACTCCTGTTGTGCGCTACTCCTGTTGTGCGCTACTCCTGTTGTGCGCTACTCCTGTTGTGCGCTACCCCTGTTGTATCTTGCATATCTTTATTGTGCACACCTACTCACGTAGTGTGAGCGCTTCTGGTGCTACCATATGATGTGTTTAATTATTTGTTTACTTAATTTCCCGAATTCAATTTAGTTTCTTTAGTTATCAGTTTCATGGTAACTGTTTATTTTTTGATATGATTTATTCTGTAGTTTCTATTTAGTTTTTCTTGATTTAGTTTTTCTTGATTTAGTTTTTCTTGATGTAGGTTTTTCTTGATGTAGGTTTTTCTTGATTTAGTTTTTCTTGATTTAGTTTTTTTTGATTTAGTTTTTTTTGATTTAGTTTTTCTTGATTTAGTTTTTTCTAAATTTTAATAATTCAATTACTTTGCTTCTATTAATTTCCTATTATCAAAATTGCATTTATAATATTTTTTTTCATTTGTTTATTTCTACTGACCTGACGTCTGACGACAGACTTAAATTATCTAACTACACCTAATTAACAATAGGTGTAGTATTTTCCAATCTAGAGAACTAGACTATTTTTGTTTATTTTCAGTTCTCATTATTTTTTTTGTTATTCTTTAGTTTTTCACTATTCACATATTCTTTTCAGTTCGCGTTATATTTTCATTAGTTTCTTTGTCCTCGGTTTCATTTACTTTGTTCTATTTTTTTATTCAGCTAGTTTATTTAGTATTCATATTTTCAGTTAAATTTTTGTGAATATTTAGTTTTCTCAATAATAAAGTAGTATAGTCTTTTCCATTCTTATTTTTTTTTAAACCTTGGTGAATGAATAGTTTAGCAGTGGAATATGCTTATTCCGCCGGGCCAATTTCTCTAAACTTTAGCCGCTACATAGGTATATTTCTGGTGCCCAGACCAGGGACAAATAACGCTGCTGAACTGTTTATCACCATTGGTTATTTATTTTCATTTGTTTTCTTTTCGTTATAAATTTTCTTTAGAAATATAATCTTAAACACGCTGATGATATTTAGTATTTCAGGTCTATTAGTTTTCCGGTGAGTACCATCGGAATATAAATTTCTTCCGTACTGTGGTCTCGATCTTTTGCGCTATAAAAGATTTAGTTGTTTTTTAATAAAGTTTCTTTTTTTTCTACCTTAATTGTAGTGATATATTTTTTGCGAAATTTCGTGAATTCATTTCGTGTGATTGAATATTAAATTTGTGTGCCTATTCAAATTTTCTTGTATATTTCTATTAAATTTTTGTGTCGCCAAAATGGCTGATGGTAATATTTATGTTTTGGAAGTTTCGAATTATCCTAAGGTACAATCTGAGGAGGTGGAGCGAAATGTAAAGTAATTCTTTGAGGGAACTACTAAATGGAGAATAAAAGTTGAAAGAAATTTAAAGATAATAGTTTTTAATAAGAAAAATAACCACACTCTCTTACATTATGTTGGGCGGCATCAGTTGTTCTCAAATTAATTCCTAAATTTATACATGAACAAATTTGAAAAGTTAGTAGGCCTTTTAAATGCTAATCATTTTATACTGCAGTATATTAAAGTAAATGGAGTTAGTTAATTTAACGTTTTAAATAGAGGAAGCTTCCAACCGTTATATGGTTTACGGTGGAGCTTAAAAGCCAATTGTATTAGGTAGGAGGCTTGTTAATTCTGCTGTTTGGGTTTGCAGAGTAGTGCATCATCACTTTGCTCAGCACTTGTTGTTTAGCATCCTGCATCGCCTTGTAAGGGACCGCAGAGCTTCCATTGCGTAAATGGTGCGATGATGAAATCTCAATGGTGATGAAGTAAGGTGATGAATCCATGATGAAGTAAGGTGATGAAGTCTCAATGGCGGAGTATGAAATATAGAGAGCATTAGATTAGCAAAGGGTTAAGTGTACCCAATCTTTGCCAGAGGAGTGAAGGTTTACAAATTCCTAATGAGAGTGTGGCATAAATTTTCTTCACTCTCCCCGGCAAAAATATGGAATAAATGTTACAAAACATTATTTCAAACATACATACATACATTAATTTTAAATAGATAATTTTCAAATATTTTAATGCTAGCGAATTAATTAATTAATTAATCAATTTAATAATGAAATTTAAATCAAACATGATAATTTAATAATAATAATAAATTGGAGTAATATTGTAATAGGATACCTCCAACTTCCTATTCCACCTACTAGTCTCCTCTTACGACACATCTAGGAATGAGAGCAGTATTCTTTGCATTCAACATAATGACGAAAAATATTAAACCAAATATGTTAATTGCACCCCCTACTCTAGAGGACTGGAAAAGGTTAGTTCATAACAAATTTAAGGGGGATGGTTTCCGGTATTTAGGATGTACCAATAATACTTGTCCGATTGAGCTGAGATTTTAACATAAGGTGTAAAGTGAAAAGAAATCATATGCTCTCTTTTGAGATTTTTTCATTTTGGGGCCCCCCTCCCCCGTGGGGGTCGAAAAACCTTCTTTTTCGACCCCCCCCGGGAAACTATAGAACGGCTTGGGGGTTGGTGCTACAGAAAAATTTATTGAAGCTAATATGTTCTCTACTACTATCCTAAGGTCGTGGTGCAGCTTTTTTTTTGAATTTCTATCTGAAAAAATTTTTATTTGAATTTTAAAAAAAATTGTCATATTTTTTTTTATTTTTTTTGTTTTTCAAAAATAATTAAGTTTATAGAAAAAGTTATAGGAAAAGGGCTTCACCACGACCTTAGGAATTTCGGTCTGAACATATTAGCTCTCATACATTTTTCTGTAGCACCAACCCCCAAAAAGTTCTATACTTTTGAACGTGGAGAATTTGAGAAAAAATGGTACTGAGATAATGGAGGAAGAAAAATATTTTACAATAAATTTTTTAAATTTAAAAAAAAACTATATGCTTTTCGTCCCAGCCAAGAAGACTCATCAGAGCAAAACGAACTGAAGAGCAAAACGAGCGCGCACAAAGATTGTTAGTGGGTGAAACCCACTCTCTATAAGAGAATAACTCCCTAACCCCCAAACTGAGAAGCGCGTTTGACACACGTACAAACGTACTAGGTGAATGGAATTTTTTATGAGTTTTCTTTGGTAGATTTGCAGGGTAACTAAATTAAAAAAAAAAAACGAAAAAAATGGAAAATACCGGAAACCATTCCCTTAAATGAACTAACGTTCAGACGGCATCAGACTGTATCCAGTCTGTCAGCTTCCGTCTGAATTTATTGGCAGCATCTCTAAGGGGTCTACGTCTAGACTCAATAGGAATAGAAGTACTAAGATTGGAAGACTGCTCATTTAAGCAATCTTCAGAATCTTTTGAATCATTTAGATAAGCATTAGAAGAATCTATATTGTCATCAGGACAGAAAATTTCAGAATCAGAGTAGTCATTACTTTCATTATTTACAGGAAAATCTGAATCTAATTCTAATGGATATAGATTAGTAATAGAAGTAATAATCTCATTACCACCCTTCAAAACCTTAACAGATCTGATCAAATTATCAGAACTCTGTATATATTCCAAGATTTTAGCGAAAGACCAAAATGGTCTGGATTTAAGAGGAGTTTTCATGATAACAATAGATCCAGGTTTCAAAAATTTAGACTGTTTTAACTCATCAGGTGAATAAGAATTCTTGTTTTTATCTCTTAAATCAAGCAAATAATCTTGAAGAAATTTCTTTCGAAAACTTACAAACGTGACATCTCTAAATTCCAAAGCATTAAGGATCGATTCTCTATTATCTTCATCTCCCAAATCCTTAGTTAAATTGCTTTAAGTCAAGACAAGTGAAGGGAAGGAATTTCCTACAAGCAATAAACTATTTGGTGTAATAATTTCTAATTCGTCACCCTTACTACTGTAGGTTAAAGGTCTAGAATTCATAACATGTTGAATGTCTGACAGAGTCGTTAACAAATTAAAATAGGGAACAATTCTTCTACCTATGACCTTGTACATACAGTTTTTCATAGTTCTAATAAGTCTTTCCCAAGTGGCTCCATACCAAGGAGAATAAACAGGAGTGAATTTGAACCTAATGTTATAAGACGAAAATTTTTCCTGAAAAACTTCCGAAGTAATTAGAGTCTTGAGTACTGATTCACCTGCCTGAAAGGTTTTAGCATTATCACAATAGAGAACATTAGGAAGAGAAAACCTATTATGAAATCTTACAAAAGCCAAGATAAATTGTTCAGTCGACATGTTATTTAATAATTCTAAATGGACCGCACGAGTATTTAGACAAGTAAAAATTAATATGTACATTTAATAGTAGTAGTAGTAGTACATAAAGGGGCCCGTATAATCAATACCTGTTGAACCAAAGGGCTTTATAAAGTTTACTTTATCAAAAGGAAGACTAGGTGAAGGTGGAGCTTTGAATTTTAGTTTGTTATATCGATTACAAGTTATGCAAGATTTTATAACATTAGAAACTGCCTGTCTGGCTTTAATAATCCAAAACCCACCCTTTCTCAAATAGTTAAGAGTCGAATTTACCCCCATATGACAACAGTCACTATGGGCTTTTGCAATCAACAATTTGGTTAAATAATCATTTTTACTAAGAAGAACAGGATTAACAGCATTGTAATCCAGAGCAAGACTCTTATCAATCCTGCCTCGAGATCTTAAAACTCCGCCTTCATCTAAAAATAAATTACAGTCAGACACAAGTTTTGGTACATTTTTATAATCCACTGGAAGAGTATTTAAATATTTAATTTCACCAGGGAAACAATTCGCTTGAGCCAACTTTACCAAATAATTAAATGCCTCTGTTTTCAAATCATCTTGATTTATAGGTAGTTTCTTAAACAACTTAACAGCGCTTAAAACTTTAACAAGTACATTAATTAATTTACTGTAAGAACTAAAGCGAGTAATATCTATTAAAGGAACATCACCAGACTCAATTCCAGCTGCTACAAGTCTATTAGGTTCTAAACTACCATGCATAAGTTTAATAAACTTGGTAGGAATACAACCCAAAGAACCAGTAGGCCATTGATTTAGATTGTATGTCAACCAGTCAGGTCCCTCTAACCAATCCTTGTGCTCTTCAATGAAAGAAGTTATTTTGTTAGATAGAGTCAATAAATCAGCGACATTGTGCTGTGAAGGAATGTAAGAATAATTAATAGAAATGCCACTAGCTTTCAACTCTTCTGAAATTACAGACATTTCCTTTAATCTATTATTTACGAAATTATTTTTTCTATTTGCTTTTCCAGAAAGCAGCCACGAAAGAGCACATTGATTATCCAGTAAAATAGTAACAGAATTTACCTTAAATTGGAAATGAGGATTATTAAGGATTGATTTTAAGCATTTCAAACTTAAATAAGCAGAAAGCAATTCTAACGTGGGTAGAGTTTTTGTATTTAAAGGAGATACCTTAACCTTACTGTAATGCAAGGAGGCTTTACCATTTCGTATTGCGTAGAAAACACAGCCATAAGCATCCTTTGATGCATCAGCAAAAACTACTACGTCTACAGAAGAAGAAGTATCAAAGGTAAATCTAGGAGCTACAAATTTGTCTATGTTACAATTGAAGGAAATACAAAGTTTATACCATTCAGATTGCAAATCGTCTCCCATACTATCATCCCAGTTGAAGTTATTTTTATATAACTTTTGCATAAATATTTTAAAGTTTATAACTATGGGCGTGATGAGCCCTAGAGGGTCAAAAATTTTAGCAATAGAAGATAAGACTTGTCGCTTGGTCGACGCCTTGCAATCCAAAGGTTCTGTTTTTAAAGAAATAGTATCATCATGGTTATCATACACATATCCTAAAACTTTAATTTTAGAAGAGTTACACTTTAAATCAGCAGGAATATGGTTTAAAAGAGCGGGTGCATTAGTGGACCATTCTCTAAGCTGAAAACCAGAATTACTCATTTCAATAGTTCCGAGTTCATATACTTTCTTAAGATCAGTATCGGAGTTAGAGGTAAAGATCAAATTATCAACATAGAACTTAGTAGATAGAACATTCTCAATTAGGGAATCCTCAGATTTTTCGGCTACATGTTTAATTATGTAATTTAAAATGAAGGGACTACTTATGAATCCAAATATAAGAGAATTATATCTATAGTATTTGAATTCACCATCATTGAAAACTACAAATGAAAATCTATTCTTATCTTTAAGAGACTTCAATTTAATCATGAGGAAGGCTTTAGCTATGTCACTTAAAAGACAGTTTTCATTCGTGCGAAAATAATGCAAAAGGTCAATTAAATTATTAATCAGGTCTACTCCTGGATACGCTGCCTCATTCAATGATGGACATCCTTTAACTTTAAGACTACAATTGAATACTGGTCTAACTTTAGTAGAACTAACTAATGGGTCATCTCTAATTACCGCTCGATGTGGTATAAATACATGATCATTAGCATTGAAATTGGTAGGAATTTCTTCCACAATGCCTAAGTCAATCTGATTTTGGAACACTTCCATGTAACTAGATTCTACACCTTGTTTTAAATTTTTATGGTGCACCTTTTTAGCTAGAACTTTAGCTAACTCAAAATTAGAAGGGACCTTATCAATAATATCATTTTTCCATGGAAGTTCAACATAATAGTGACCATCTTTTAGTTCTATAGAGCTTTTGAATTTCTCAATCTCATCGTGATCATAAGAGGAAATTTTATCGGACTCCCTCACACCAATAGATTCTAGAGAAAATAAATTTTCCAACCCATGCAGAACAAAAGAATCATCAAAAATTTGAGCAACTGGTGAGAAATAGTTTTCTTTTGCATTAAATGCAAAATTAATGCTAGATTGATATTCTTTACAAAATTTATGCTTAGAGTTATTTTTAATGCTATCTCGAGATTTACGTGAAACTTCTAATTTCTTGCAAGGGCCATAACAATCATTCAATACTCTAGTCTTAAGTTCATTTTCTTTGACAACATTGTTATCCAGTCCTTTAGAAAAAGAATTCCTACGTGAACCTATGTTGACAATTAAATCTTTGATAGATCCTATAGGAATAAATCCATTAGATAGTCTAAGTAAATTGCATTTACCGACATTAGAATATTCAAATACAGAAAACATAGGAAGAATATCATTACCTATAATTCCTGCTACAGTGGTATAATCATTATCAAACTTAGGGACACATGGGCTCAATGGAATATCTAAATCTTTAAGCTTATTAATAGCGGAGTTAATTCCATCAACCCTCATTTCAAAATTAAGATTATCTATGGCAAAAAAATTAGTTTCTAAACTATCTGAATTTGGTAATCTTAATTTAATTTTAGTTAAATGGCCAGATACATTTTCGACAATACCTAAACTAGCAATAGGTATTGAGATCTTGGTTCCATTCAACTTCAAAGATTTAATTAAATTACTATTGATTAAACTAAATTGTGCACCCGTGTCCAATAGGAACGGCAACTTTACAGACCCACTATCGGACGACACAATTAATTCAATGACCGGATTAGCAATATCAACACCGTGCTTCAATTTTAGTCAATCTTTTCTATTAGATTGCTTACCGGTAGACAATGACAATACCATGTTAGGGCAAAGAGCAGTAATATGCTCCGGTTTTTTACAGATATTGCATGGATACTTCACACCACGGCATTGATCAACTTTATGATTAACACCCAGACATTTAGAACATAAGAACAG
Source organism: Caprella mutica (assembly GCA_947561585.1). Lineage (NCBI taxonomy): Eukaryota > Metazoa > Arthropoda > Malacostraca > Amphipoda > Caprellidae > Caprella > Caprella mutica. The sequence continues at coordinate 17,401 of CANNZV010001530.1, forward strand.
GTTATCAGCTCTCCTAACCCTGTCCTGATAGTTTTGATACTTCTTACAATAGATCGAAGAGTGATTAGTAAGAGAGCAAAATTTACAAGCTCTAACATTAGAAGAACTTGATTGGTTCCTATGACTAAAATTATCAATCTTAGGTTTAGAAGTATAAACAGAGGAAGATTTATTACATGAATTTTTATCCTGAGTGAACATTCTAGTTAATTCTGCGGAGTGTTCCATAAAATTATTAACAGATGGATAACTAGAGCCAGTTTTTCGGCATAATTCTTGCAAAAAGTAAGAGGGCAATTTAGATCTTACAACATTACTGATAAGAACATTTCCCGCTGAATCAAAAGCTTCGAAATCGTAACCTAACTTACGCAAATTTAAGAGTCTCGATCTCAAAAAGGTAGAGAATTCAACAATCTTATTCAAACTGTCACACCTCGCAGAATCCAGAACTTCACTCAAAGTAGAATTCAAAAGGAAATGCCTATCATAGAACTCCCCCTCTAACAACGCCCATGCTTCTTCAAAAGCAGTATCATCTACAGATAAATGCTCAATTAAGGCCAAAGCTCGACCACCTAAAGCAGATTTAAGATACAAGAGTTTCTCAACTTCAGACAAATTAGGAAATGAAGACATGGCGTTGGTGAAGGAAGATCTAAATGAGTCAAATGCATATTTATCAGAAGAATTGTCACTGAAATTCAATATTTTAAGTTCAGGTAATTTGATGTTGCACATTGGTTTATTATTGTCTTCGGACTTGACAGTTCTATTTTCGAAAAATGAAGATAAACAAGTCCTACAATTAAAAACGTATCTTTCCAGTTCAGACTGTTTTAGCCATTCTTGTTTAGAAATCGACTCAATACCATCAGAATTATTATTTAGTAATGCAAGATATTCATCAACAGTTTCTGTGTAAGAGTCTAAGAATCCTTTAATTTGTGCATCAAAATCTTTGATAAGGTCAACACAAGTTTCGTCATTAACTAGTTCATTGATATTCTCTATTTTATTAATAGTTTTTTCAAATGTAACTTTGAGTTTAGTTTTAAGTGATCTGATTTCCTTCTCCATATTGGAATTTCAGTGACAAAATTTTAACAAAAATAAGAAATATAATACAGTTAATAATGAATTATTAGTCTAATCAAAAAATCTTAAATTTAACGTGCAGAGGAGAGTGAAGATGAAAAAGAAAGTGAATAAGCAAGTTTAGTGTTCAGAAAAACAAATAAACATTGCTTGAAGAAAAATTAATTTGAGAAAATAAAGTAATTCTTTGAGGGAACTACTAAATGGAGAATAAAAGTTGAAAGAAATTTAAAGATAATAGTTTTTAATAAGAAAAATAACCACACTCTCTTACATTATGTTGGGCGGCATCAGTTGTTCTCAAATTAATTCCTAAATTTATACATGAACAAATTTGAAAAGTTAGTAGGCCTTTTAAATGCTAATCATTTTATACTGCAGTATATTAAAGTAAATGGAGTTAGTTAATTTAACGTTTTAAATAGAGGAAGCTTCCAACCGTTATATGGTTTACGGTGGAGCTTAAAAGCCAATTGTATTAGGTAGGAGGCTTGTTAATTCTGCTGTTTGGGTTTGCAGAGTAGTGCATCATCACTTTGCTCAGCCCTTGTTGTTTAGCATCCTGCATCGCCTTGTAAGGGACCGCAGAGCTTCCATTGCGTAAATGGTGCGATGATGAAATCTCAATGGTGATGAAGTAAGGTGATGAATCCATGATGAAGTAAGGTGATGAAGTCTCAATGGCGGAGTATGAAATATAGAGAGCATTAGATTAGCAAAGGGTTAAGTGTACCCAATCTTTGCCAGAGGAGTGAAGGTTTACAAATTCCTAATGAGAGTGTGGCATAAATTTTCTTCAAATGTGAATATTTCGGAGTTGAATGTGGTGATTGGGAAATTACAGGAAGAAATAAGTGAACTGAAGGCGGACCGACGTGTTCTATCGGGAGAGTTGCAGAAGAAGGTGGCTGAGCAGGAAACTGTATGGCGAGCTTTAGTAAGAGTACAGGGTATGTTATGCCAGTTTTCCCGGCCTGCTATACGGAACCAGATGGAGGTTGGAAATTTTCTGGATATCCCCGAAAAACATGATTTGCTTCCCTTTATTGATATCTTTCGTAGAATTTTTCTTCCCTCTCCAGGTAAATATAGTTCAGGAGTGTCATATAGAATGAATTTCATCTGTAGACTATTATCTAGGAACGATGGAGAACCTCTCGATGGAAATGGGTGCCATTTCCCTATACGGAGGAGCTTTGCATGGTGGAGGGACGTCTTTGAAGGAATCATGTCTAGCGCGGTATGGTCGATGAACCTAGGTGAAGAGAATCATCATGAAAACGCATCTCGTGTCACCCCTTCTCCAGTGAAGAAGAAGTCAGCCGGGAAGAAGGACGTGATAAAGGAGGTAGACTGTAACTACTATAAAGGAGGCGCTAAGCCAAAAATTAAGCCACGTGATAGTTCATATTCCAGTGATGATGTGTCTTGTCGGGGATCTGTTGGAAGACGTAACCGGAGAAATAAACGGAAAGGTGAATCTGGTAGCGAAGAGTCCTTCTTATTGCAAGCATTGCGCGAATTGGGACGAAAGAAGGAAGTATTAGCTCCAGTACCCTTTGATCCTTCTTCTCCAGAATCTTTCTCCAAGTTCCTCAGATCATATGAGAGGTACCTCGACTCCAGATATGATGGTACTGAAGAAGAGAAGGCTTCACATCTTGAGGGATATCTCGAGGGATCCGCCAAGGCTGTTTTTAGAGCTTTAAATGGAAAGAATATGGAGTTCGGTAGTCTGAAGTCTAGGCTGTTAAATTGGTACGAGTCTCAACTGGTTGACTCGAGGGACACCATAAGGCGAAATTTCTTCGACGCTACTATGAACTAAGACGATACTTGTGGCATTTATTGCTTGCGTTTTGAGCAACTTGCGACAAGGGCATTCAGAGATTCTCCATCAGAGTTGGAACACCAATTGAAAAAAAAGTTCAAGGAAACTTCTCCTAGGTCTCTAGTCGTACAGATTGAGAATGCGGAGAGTATTTTTAGCATCACTAACGATGAGGCCTTGTCTTGGAGGCAGTGGAAACGTTTAGCTGAACAGTACGACAGGAAGAAGATTGTTTTGAAGGTGAACGTGAAGGAAGAAAGTGGCCTGCCTCTGTTCATGAGTATGAAGAAGATGGACAAAGAAACTTTCTCCAATTCTGATGCATTTCAGGTAGACCGTGGCTTTAACACAAACGGACGGAGACATGACCACACGTCCCATTCATTATCCAAGAAGAATCTTCAAAATGGTAGTCCTAGAAAAGCTTCCCAACGGAGAGATAACTGCTATCATGCTCGACAAAGTCCAGTTAAGAATAAAAACATGGTTTGTGAGTGGTGTCGTAAGTCCGGACACACGGAGGACAGGTGTTGGATGAAGCAAAAGAGGTGCCTGGCTTGTGGCGAACCAAATCATTGGATGTCTGATTGTCCCAAGGTACGTAGACATCACGCTCAAGATGGTGATAGACGTGCCGCCCCAAAGAGAGGGTCTTTAAACTATTAGGCTCTGAGTCAAGTGAGCTTACCTCGGAGCAATATAATAAATGGCTCACCTTTCCTAATTCAATCCCTCTTTCAGACAGAAAGAAAAATCACATGTTGAAGGATACTGTTAAAAGTACAGATATTGCTTATTTAGGAGATTCTTTGTCTTCCGAAGGCTCAGGTAGTGGAGGCATTTGTTCAGAAGAAGGATTTGTTCCTGAGAATCCTAAAGTCGGGTCTTCCTCAAGAGATGCATCCGATAGTTCAGAATCTAGTGATTCTTCTTTAATTTGTGATACAGGCCCTAATCATAAGAGTATTGTTTTCGCAGGAAGATGCGAGAATAGGCTGGTTACTAATGTACAACTTAATGGGACTGTCCACAAGGCATTAATCGACAGCGGAGCTCAGGTAAACATGGTACCGGAGTCTTTCATGTTGGTATCAGGCCTTTCTCACGAAACCGGTGATAATGTGGTCATTCGTGGATTTGGATCTGGAGGTCCGGTGAGTCCTCTAGGAAAAGTAAGCCTCTCCTTTAACTTGCATGGTGTTTATTTAAATCAATGTTACTTCTACGTAATGAGAGATGAACATATAGGGAATCTTATAATATTAGGTGCATCTTGCATAAAGCAGAATAAACTTAAAATAGATTTGAATGGGAGAAAAATCTCTAAAGTATTCAGTGATATCACCTTGTGGGATTGTTTTGTCGACAAGGATGGTTTGTGTCGCGTGCTCTGGTCAGCGGTTCCTGTGACTATGAGGGAATCATTATCAATGAAGCAGGGAGAGACGTCTCTAGTGAATGTGTGCTGGGAATACCCTCAGGGATCCGATGGGAGCTGTGACTGTGGAGGTGGACGAAATGGACTGATGTTTGTAGACGAGATGGACTCTCTACCATATGTGCAACTAGTGACTGGTTTGGTGCAGGAAGGTTCAAAGGACACTTCAGTGATGCTTGTAAATAATGGCACCAAATCTGAGCATATCAATCGTGCTGAGGTGATAGGCACCTTATCATCGGTGGTACTTAATGAGGACTTATTCCAGGAGAGAAGCATAAACGTAGTCATGGTTGAGTCACCTGATGATTGTTCTAGTGGGGAGGCTGACTTTGCATCCTTGGAGTTTCAGGACCATGTGACAGACGAGCAAGAGTCAGAGATTCGTCAACTCCTCTCCAAGCTTAAGGTTGTTTTTGGATGTGATGGTGAGGTAGGGAAGATGGATTCTGCTGCCCCACACAAGTTAGAGTTGACAGACTACAATCCCATTTACCAGCGACCGAGGCGATTTCCCGAGAAGGTGACAGCTGAGATTGATGTGCAATGCAGGGAGCTGGAGTTATTAGACATAATAGAGCCTAGCAATTCAGGTTGGTCAAGTCCTGTCGTCCCTGTCAGAAAGAAAGACGGTAGTATACGTCTCTGTGTGGATCACCGTAAGCTGAACGCAGTCACTCGACCTGATAAGTTTCCTCTACCAAACTTGAGTGACGCCGTATTTGGTCTCCATGGAGTGCAGTATTTCACGACCCTGGACATGATAAAAGGGTACTACCAGGTGCCTTTAGATGAGGAATCCCGACAGTACACTGCTTTTTCGACTCCACGCAGTCACTGGCAGTTCAAGAGGCTCTCCTTTGGTCTAAAAAATGCGCCGTCTGCATTCCAAAGGACAATGCAGTCTATATTGAGCGGTTTTTCTTGGAGGAAGGTGGTCGTATACATTGATGATGTGCTGATCATGGGAGATAGCTATGAAGAACATCTTCATCTGGTTGAGAAGGTCCTGCAATGTATGAAGGTTCATGGAGTAAAGTTGAATTTAGGAAAGTGTTAGTGGTTCTGTAAGAGGGTAGAATTTTTAGGCCATGTTGTGAGTGTTAATGGTTTGAGTAAGCCGGATTCTTATGTTAACTCTGTAGCTAATTTCCCTCAACCTAAGACAAAAACTCAGCTTAGAGAATTTTTAGGATTGCTGAATTTTCAGCGTAAATTCATTCCTAATTGTTCTCTTATTATGCGTCCTCTTAGTCAGGCAACAGGTGGCAGGGACAAGAAGAAGACATGCAATATTGAGTGGACTGAGGACATGGATGGTGCATTTAAAACTCTCAAGGAGCTGATGGTGAAGGAGGTCACCTCAGCCTATCCAGATTACAGCGAAGGAGCTGAACCTCTGCTGGTGTATACAGATGCGTCTGGATACGGTATTGGAGCGTGCTTGGCACAGGTCCAAAGGGGTATTTTCAGGATGATCGCTTATGCATCTGTAGCCTTTAATGAGACAGAATTGCGATACAGCACTTTAGAACGGGAGCTAGCTGCTATTAGATGGGCTATTCGTACTTTTCGACCATTTGTATTTGGTATTGAATTTGTGATCCACACTGATCATCGTCCCTTACTCCATTTGTATAATTTGCAGATAGCTAATATGAGACTAGCCAGAACGCTGAGGGAGCTTAGCGAGTACAGTTTTGTGATTAAGTATACCCCTGGTAGAGAAAATTCTGTTGCTGATGCCCTTTCAAGGATGGACCACCCTACTCTGATCACAGACTCCACTGAAGCCCTCAATATGGGTGACCTTCCAGAGGGACTGGTGCTGGCGAAACCTGTACCTGGTGGGGGCGACTCTATGGTGGAGAGTTTGATGGTAGCAGCTAGTTTTCAGGCATTTTGTATGGCTCTACCAGATTATGTTCAAACTCTTCGGGCATTGTTGGTTGAAGAATTGACTCGGGATCCTGGTAGCTATCATCTGGTGAAAGATAAAAGTCTCACACGAAGACTGAAGGTGATGCTTGAATCAGGTCAGCTTCTGTTTAATGAGGTATTTACTGCTTTTTCTCATTTATTCAGGTGTGTTGTGTTTGTACATGTTGGCAGTGTCATGCCAATTATTCATAATTCGCCCTTTTCAGAAACTACTGGGGACTGCCCCCGTGTGCATATACAAAGTTTGGCCGGCGTGCATTTTAACCCTTTGATTGAGACGGTTAATTATAAAGTTCCATGTATCCCCTCCTTTCCCGTATTGGCAAAGATTAATAAAGTGCCTCATGCTGATGGAGGTTGATTTATTATCGGCAGAATCCTCTGGATTACATATTTCAGATTTGGAGGAGTCTAAAGAAGCTCCATGGTGTGGACAGCATCCCCGTTGCCAGGAGGCTACAGTCTTGGTAACTGTTGGTGGACTTGATGCTTGTGTTCTATTGGACACAGGAGCTCAGATTAGCTGTGTGCAGAAGAGAGTACTTGGGGCTGCAGAAGCTCATCTGACCGAAGCTTACGGCATGGACATAGTCGGTATTGGGACCGAGAGTAACCCAGTTATTGGTAAGACTGATTTGGTTATTAATTTTGGTTCCTTCCAATTTACTTATGAATTTTTTGTAGTGGATGACGCCTACATGGAGGTTTGTATGGTATTTGGGGCTGATCTTATGGCTGCTAATAGTGTGACTCTAGATATGGCGAATTCCACGGTAATGGTTGGATCTAAAGTGTTATACCTTAGAGCATTGTCTGAAAACGTGATTATACCACAGAATATGGTATTGGCAGCTGCAGCTGAGTTGCATCCTCACTCAGATATGTTATATTTAGTTGGCGAAGAGGAGCTTCGGGAGATTCAGAGGCATAATCAGCTATCGCAAGTGCGTTTGATGGTGGAGATGGCTGGTGATGATCGTTGGCCTAGGGCAATTAAAAAGTTCGCCCGTTACAAGAAGCACTTGACGGTGAGTAATAACATACTGATTTTTAATAGAGAGAATTTATTTTCCCCTGTGGTCACCTTCAACTTCATAATAGAGGTAGGTCTTCTGTTTCATTACAAAAGAGGTCATATGGGACGCCAGAAGTTGATCGCTGCCATTTCTAGTCATTTTTGGCACCCTGGTCTGTTGGCTGTTGCTGCTGATATCACACGAACTTGCGATCACTGTCAGAGAGTAAAGGTTACAGGTCAACCACAACCTCCTATGTTGAAGGTTCAGACATCTACTCCTTTTGAACTATTAACAATGGATCTAATAAGTCTCCCACGAACTGATAATGGTAATAATTGTTGTCTTGTTTCTGTTGACCATAATTCAAAATGGTTGTCAGCTGTTCCCATGCCTAACAAGACTTCTGTTAGTGTAGTCTCTGCTCTATCCACTAGAATTTTACCTTGTCTTGCTCGTCTGCCTGAAAAGATATTGACCGATAATGGTCCCGAGTTTCGAGCGAAGGAATTTGGTAACTTGTTGGATCGCTATTCTATCAGGCACATTCGTACAACGGCCTATAGACCTCAAGGAAATGTCTGTGTGAGAGGATTAATCGTACTATCACAGAGTTGTTGCGCAATGAGGGCGCCGAATCTCATAATTGGGATGAGTTCATTCCCCGTATAATTATCTTATATAATTCTTCCACCCATTCAGATTTGAGTACTACCCCTTCCCACTACCTATTGGGAAGAGAACATTCGTCTTCCATAGGGGTTCCAGTGCCGATCGAAGAACAAGAGTATTGGAAGCAGGGTAACCCTTCCTTCAAACCCTTCAGAACGGGCCAACTTGTGTTGCGTAAGAAGGTATTTCAAGGGAACAGAGTTCATGACAAACTATCAGACAGGTATGATGGACCATACGAGGTAATGAATTGCAACATGAATAAAGTAACATATCTTGTCAGGCATATTGTCAAAAATACTGAGCACAAAGTTCATCACACCCAATTGAGACGTTACTTTAAGCCTCCTAAATACCTATTAAATCATTCCTCCTACTTCAGATTGGTAAATGAAGGTGCTGAAGGCATAAGTGACAGTGGCGAGGATGATATTGGTATGGGAGTAGTCACCGATAGAGGGGAAAATGAATCGAATTTTGGTCACCTCATACGATCATCTGATTTGTTTCCGGCAAGGGGGGAATCTGGTGATAGCTCTTCTGATCCTGGGGATTTTCATGATAGCGAGAATCAGTCTGAAAATACTTCAACGTTCATTTGTGAAGATTCTAGCTTAGATTGTTCAAGTTATTTCAAGGATATCTGTGTGGTGGAAGATAACTTTAGAGGGCTATCTAAGGAAGAGGCTATTGATTCTTCATCATATGATAGAACTTCCTTCACGAATGATTCGTTGAATTGGTCCTCATTGGCATTGGCTGATAGTCCTGCCTTTTGGAGTATGTTGGATGTTGGAAATAAGTCTACGAATGAATCCTCATTATTAACAAAAAGTACGATCTTAACCTATGTGGATTTGAGTTCCTCTGATGAATCCAATATCGATAGTAACTCTTCCACATACTCATCGCCAGAGAGGGAAATTACATTCAAGAAAATACCCAAGGATTCTACAGGTTGGACAGCAGGGTTGAGCTTCAGTAATGATGATGTGAGCAAACTTTTAGCAGAGCCGGACAGGACAACTAGTGTTCATTGGTTGAATAGAGGACTGTCAGCTTTTGATTTGGTTAATACTGTATCAATTCCTAGCACACGTATATCTGTTTCAACCTTAGCACGTCAACGAGCTCGTTTGCTTAGGAATAGTGTTCCTCTTGATCCTTGTTACAGCAAGAGAGAATCCCATAAATTGCCTTGTGGTAAGGAAGCTGAACAGGTAGGTAGGAGAAAAACCCGGTCTCAAGGTGTCGTGGAAGAGGAACCATGAGTCCAACCGAGGACTCTGGAGTACTCAAATCGAGGTAATGTTGGGTGACGATTTGGTCAAGTGGGGAGGAGTGTTGTACTCTGATTTTTATCCTTGTTTTAGAATACTTCGTATTTTCATTTATTTGTGTGACAAATCGTCTACAGTCTTGATTTTTACTAGCGTGAGATGCCTTAGCAGGTGAGCTACGTTTCTGAACTTGTTTGAGAATTTTGGATTTTTTAGTAGGGGTATTTTGGCTACTGAAATTGTATAAAAACGTTCCGCTTGTGATAAGATGTGTGCTCTCGTTAGTGTATTTGGAGTTTAACTGAATTTGGTGTAAAGGAAACTATATAATGTTATTAGTGTGATTGTCATATACCATTTTTTTCATTTGCGTAAATTTTTCAGTCTGTTATTAAGGTTTTTCATCTCCGTATCTATGATTTAGTGATTTCACTAATTAATTGTTCAAGAAAATTGATACCTTTTTGCTATCAATTTACTACCTGTGTGGTCTATTGTTGGGTTACTGGTTTTGTTGCTGTCCAGAGGAGAGCCGATCATGGGCCAGTAGTCCCGATCCCTTTGTGATTCTGCGAATTAGTGTTTTTATTCGGCAGCACCAAGTGAGTACCTAGGCACTTCTTTAATTTATTGTGTCCTATAACTATTTTTTGTATTTGTATTTTTTCACCCTGAAATTCATGAATTAAGCAACATATTGTCGAAACCCCTTCTTCTAAATTTCTAGTTCAAATTATAAACGTGTTTTCTTTTTCTCCTTTCAGCTCCTGACAGGAGCGTGATTGGTGAACCCTCTCTTGATCTGGTTCTAGACCCAACTCTTTTACCCCTGTTGTGCACTGACCCTGTTGTGCACTGACCCTGTTGTGCACTGACCCTGTTGTGCACTGACCCTGTTGTGCACTGACCCTGTTGTGCACTGACCCTGTTGTGCACTGACCCTGTTGTGCACTGACCCTGTTGTGCACTGACCCTGTTGTGCACTGACCCTGTTGTGCGCTACTCCTGTTGTGCGCTACTCCTGTTGTGCGCTACTCCTGTTGTGCGCTACTCCTGTTGTGCGCTACTCCTGTTGTGCGCTACTCCTGTTGTGCGCTACTCCTGTTGTGCGCTACTCCTGTTGTGCGCTACTCCTGTTGTGCGCTACCCCTGTTGTATCTTGCATATCTTTATTGTGCACACCTACTCACGTAGTGTGAGCGCTTCTGGTGCTACCATATGATGTGTTTAATTATTTGTTTACTTAATTTCCCGAATTCAATTTAGTTTCTTTAGTTATCAGTTTCATGGTAACTGTTTATTTTTTGATATGATTTATTCTGTAGTTTCTATTTAGTTTTTCTTGATTTAGTTTTTCTTGATTTAGTTTTTTATGATGTCGTTTTTTTTTATTTAGTTTTTTATGATGTCGTTTTTTTTTATGTAGTTTTTTTTTTTTAGTTTTTTTTTATTTAGTTTTTCTTGATGTAGGTTTTTTTGATTTAGTTTTTCTTGATTTAGTTTTTTCTAAATTTTAATAATTCAATTACTTTGCTTCTATTAATTTCCTATTATCAAAATTGCATTTATAATATTTTTTTTCATTTGTTTATTTCGACTGACCTGACGACTGACGACAGACTTGAATTATCTAACTACACCTAATTAACAGTAGGTGTAGTATTTTCCAATCTAGAGAACTAGACTATTTTTGTTTATTTTCAGTTCTCATTATTTTTTTTGTTATTCTTTAGTTTTTCACTATTCACATATTCTTTTCAGTTCGCGTTATATTTTCATTAGTTTCTTTGTCCTCGGTTTCATTTACTTTATGTTCTATTTTTTTATTCAGCTAGTTTATTTGATATTCATATTTTCAGTTAAATTTTTGTGAATATTTAGTTTTCTCAATAATAAAGTAGTATAGTCTTTTCCATTCTTATTTTTTTTTTAAACCTTGGTGAATGAATAGTTTAGCAGTGGAATATGCTTATTCCGCCGGGTCAATTTCTCTAAACTTTTGCCGCTACACCATCAATGAATGACTTATTCCATTGGATTCCTTCATAATTCCATTGAGCTTCATCTTTGTGATTCCCTAGACATTCCTTTGTGATTTAGGGGATTATTCCATAAAAATGTCAAAAAATAGCATTCCCTCAATATCAAAAAATGATCATCATGGAATATTCCGAGAATGATTTGGGAATATCTATATTGTGCCCGGGTACCGCAACATTGAGGCAACATCAGGATCATTATCTTAATCATTTTCTAATATTGAAATTATTGCGTCAATATTGCAGCGATATTTCATTGCTACCTGCTATCACTGAACATATATGGCAATAGCTACCATGACCTCCGAAGATTATATAATTAAGTTTGTGGCACATAATTTATCTTAGTGCATAACGGACATAATCTTCGAAAATTTAAAATGTTTCACCCATAGAAGTTCATATAAGGAATATCAGAAAATCTTCAATGATTTAAGATTGTTCAGTCATAGAAGTTCATATAAAGAATATTATCAGAAATTTTTCGAAGATTTAAGATGGTTCAGCCATACAATTTCATAGTAGGAATGTTATCAGAAAAGGAATATTACCATAGAATCTTCGGATATTTTGGTTGATACAATCTACTTTACATCATGGTTGGGAAATATTATGGTGATTATAGATATTTATAGGATGTTTTGTTAATGGATGATTTCCATCGAATATCATCTAGAATCGATCATGTTTGATCAAGCCTCCATAATGTCTGTCCACCATAATCTTCTATGACCCCACCATAATTTTCACCCTGGGTAACCACTGAACAAAAACATACATACTTTACGTAACTCATGTATCTCACTTTTATTTTTCGGTTATTAAACATAACAATACCATTGCAATGAATACATAAAAACAAATATTCTATAAATTCGAAATTAATCATAACATAAGGATAGTTCTTGACTAATAATAAGATGCATTATCAGGTATCTAACTTCTTATTCAGTATTTGTTATAATTATGTACAAGATACATAGAATATGTACTAAATGTATCCATGGATAATGTTTCTATAATAGCTGTGTCTGTAGAAAGCTATATAATATTGAATTGATTATGTACACAGAAAAAAAAGTTTACTCATATTTGATGGGTTAACAATTTATGCTTTAAATCAATTTATTACGTGAGTTAGTTGGACTATATTCATGTTTTCACGTGTTTGAAAACAACTATGATGTGATGTGTCACCAAACATAGTTAATTCAAATCATTTTATGGATTGAATCAACTTACTATGAGAGTTAGAATGACATTTTGGGAGTTTGAACATATGTTAAAACAACTAAGACATAGTGTGTTGAAGTAACTCACAAAGATTGTTAATCTAATGTATCTGGTGTATGAATTAACTTACTATGAGAGTTGGCGCTACTTTTTTGAAGTTTAGGTGCGAGTTAAATCAACTATGACATAGTGTGTTATAGTAACCCACAAAGACTGTTAATCCAATGTATTCTGCAGTGTATGAATTAACTTACTATGAGAGTTGTCGCTACTTTTTTGTAAGTTTAGATGCAAGTTAAAACAATTATGACATAGTGTGATAAAGTAACTCACTGTTAATCCTATGTATCTGGTGTATAAATTAACTTACTATGAGTGTTGGCGCTACCTTTTTATGTTTAGGTATGAGTTAAATCAAATGAGTATGTGGCAACTTATGCTTTCCTCAAAGCCAATTAATCGGCTGACACTTTACAGTTCAAATCTTGTTTCAAGTGTGTTACGTGTTGAATGTGAACGCTCCTCAATACCATATTAGTTCAAGTGCAAACAATAGCGTTCTATGCACTAAATAGTATTTTCGCCGCTGATCGATTATTAATTATTAATTTATGCCTTTAATACATAGATAAATGTCTGCCTAAATATTCTTATATTTTCGGGATTGATAGACTGAAGAGCTGATTATTAGTATATAACTTTTCATAATAATAAATTTTGATTACTACCTTCCAGTTTGTAAAATGAGATCCAAACTAATTTTCTTAGATTATTATATGTTAACTTATTTAAACAGCATACCTACCTAGCTGTTTTTTTCAGTGTCTTTATCTTCTACATAGCCAAAGCAGTTACTGCGCTGTCCTCAGATAGGGTAAGTTCCAAATTATCAGGCGATTTCACATTTTCGGTCACGTTTGAAATATAGTATATAGCTACCTAATAGCTAATTAAAATAAAAGTTGATTAATTATTTTATATAGTTTTTCTTAGGTGACCGAAAATGTGGAACCGTCCGATAATTCGGAACTTATCCTAGTATCTCCAGTTAAGTATTCTGATAATTTATATATTTTAAAACTAGTTACTGTACCTATAGGTAGGATTACACAGGTAAATTCGGTTCTTTAATTTCTAATTGCGGCCCTATTAAGAAAGTCTTAAAATCATTCTGAAATTAGTTTAGCTATATATTGAATTGTTGAATATCATAATAAACTCAATTTATGATAGATTCTGTTTATTTCACGAGTATCTTGAAGCTATGATGGTTATTAATGTTTCCGAGATAAGAGACCGCAGTTAGTTAAATTGCCACAATTTACCTACTTGACCCTAGTTTTTATGACCTGGAAAACTCCATCCAGGAAGGTAGTTGGCTGAACTCCTTCCTGAGAACAAATAAAGAGAACACCAACCAGGGATTTGGCAATGAGAACTCCATCCAGAGGTGAGCTTTTTGATATATTATACTCTTTGTTATTTAATTAAAGTCTAAATTAAGAGTATAGTGAACAAAATCATGAGAATAAGCAAGGAGACTCCAATGCATTTATTAGAGCTAAATTTATACTACATCTGAATATTTATAAATAGTTCAAAATTTTATATAGGGTCAAGCAGGTAAATTGCAGCCAACTAACTAACTGCGGCCTCTAACAACAGAAACATCAGAACTTCAAAACACTCTATAAAAACATAAAGTTATAAATTGTAGCATGCACTATGCTTATTTTGATAGCTATGCAACATTTTAATATAATTTTGGTTCAGAATGTTTTAGAGACTCTCTTGAGAGGGCCGCAATTAAAAATTAATGGGCCGAAATTTACCTGCGTTACCCTAAATAATTTACCTATATGAAACAATTCTCAGTTAATAATTCTATTCATTTCTTTATTAATATGGTTTTCTATATTTTCTTAATCTACTTTCAGATCTTTATGAAGAATTGATGGAGTAGGTCAACGTCATCAACTATCGAAGACCTCTTTAATTCCTTTGAATGATTCAGGAACAATTATGCTAGATCAAAGTAAGTATTTGAAAATGTTAGATGATTTTTAAATGTGTATTTGCAATATGATTAGCTCCTACTTTTTCATATCCTTTTAGGGATTCCAGACATGAAAAGAATACCGAAACTGTCGCTATCTCATCACAAAAGGAAAAAGAGTAGGTGATGATATTGATAATGTATATAAACGATACTATAAATTTCTATTCAATATATATTAATATACGAATCTCTTATTTCAGGAATTGGCAACCAATAGTAGTAACAGACAGTGACGAGGATTCAAATTGTACTTCTAAATAATAAATCTAAAACTTAAATGTTTACATTTTGTTTTCAATTTAACGTTGGTAATTAGCATATTTCTTCATCAGTTCATATGAGTAAGATGAATTGCACCAAAATATGGTTTAGAAGATAAAGGCTTTATTATTATTCATTAAGTTATGGTATAATTGCAGCATATCAAAGATCTATTTTATCAACATTTGTTTTTGTAATCTAGCCTGGTTATTTCATTTATCTAGCATAACTATTTATCACTTATTTATTTAAGTTATTTATTCAATCTAATCTATAAATTTACAACTATAAATCTAATCTAATTGATACAAGGACCTATATCTCGAGATTATGATAAAATAGAGTAAATATAGTGACTGGAAAAGTCAGGTAAAAAGTTTGTCTACTGCTAACCGGACCGACATTTCAACCTACACCAATGTTGATATACATTTACTTTACAAAGTATAACCGGAAGTCATACCGCCTGAAACCATCCGTCTGACAAACGCAGCGCAAACCCCGTTTGTTATACTGGTTCAAGAGAATTTGGTCTCAGGGTAAGATCAACCATAGACTACATATTACCATTCTGTCCATATTTACTTAGTTTACTAGTAGTTGATAAAACCAACACCGGTAGTTGATATAACCTACAAAAGTAGTTGATATAACCTACAAGAGTAGTTGATATAACCTACAGAGTAGTTGATATAACCTACACGAGTAGTTGATATAACCTACACGAGTAGTTGATATAACCTACACGAGTAGTTGGTATAACCAACACGAGTAGTTGGTATAACCTACACGAGTAGTTGATGTAACTTACACGAGTAGTTGATGTAACCTACACGAGTAGTTGATGTAACCTACACGAGTAGTTTGTATATTTATAACCTACACGAGTAGTTGGTATAACCTACACGAGTAGTTGGTATAACCTACACGAGTAGTTGGTATAACCTACACGAGTAGTTGGTATAACCTACACGAGTAGTTGGTATAACCTACACGAGTAGTTGGTATAACATATAGAAGTGATTGGAAAAACATACACAAGTAGTTGATGTAACCTTGTTCTGCAGTTGTTATAACCATTACATATAATTGGTTCAACTATCACGAGTAGTTTTGACTATCACAGGTAGTTTTTGTGACCCTCGGAAATTAAAAATAATCAACTCACATATGTCTTGTTTTAACCAACGTCAATTTAACTCATTTTAAATAGTACCTGCAACTCACCACGTAGGTAGGCGCACAGATAAACCATAAAATTTAGTCAAAACAAATCATATATGATTTGATTCAACTAATCCTTTCTCTGTGTGTAAAATCAAGATGAAAGAACCTAATTTCACTGTTCTTATTAATTAAATTGGTTTATTGGTGCCTTATTAATGTAATATAATATTATATGTGGAAATATTCATCTCCCCTATAGTGTCATCAGTTATGATTGAGATCCGGAGTTCAACCCTCGGTAAAAAGATTTGAATTATAGTGCATTCCGTGCACTGATATGATAATAATGTTAACAATAATGTAATATTCATTTCTCCACGCAAAGAAATGAAGTGCCAACAGCGAAAAGCCATCCAACGGTAGCATCTGACATTTCTTGGTTCCAATCCATGAACATGAATAACTCATCGTTGGCGTTAGACGGTTGACCTGCCAACCACGTGTAGAGGGTAGAGTCGCTAGTGTCATACTCTTTGCCAGTGTAGTCTGTGTATATCCAAGAGGGAGGAACTTCTCTTTCGATGCCGAGGATGATGTATGGCTTGGACCTTATTTGGAACATTGACTTATCCTGAAAAAGGATCTTCATAAATATACATTTCATATTGGTAATGAATCGAGAAAAAAAATCAGACTGAGAGTAAATATTCACAATTAAGAAGTTATCAAAATAATTTTAAAAAACCTAGCAGCTAGCCCAGGCTCACCAGTTTTCATGAAAGAATAATAATTATTTATATTTTAAATCAATTTGGAAGCTGTCCTTTCATGACTTTCCTTTTTCACATAATTACCTAAGATTAGATAAAAAACTAAGGTGATAAATGGTATGAGCTAAATTTATTCAAATATAGAAGGACTATAGCAGAGCTCTCTCCAGTCACGAGATACACGACCCACGTAACAAAAATATATTCTCTGGATATTCCCCCGATATCTCTTTCGTTGTAGAGGGAATGATGCATTCCAACGTTTTTGCGATAAGATAATATCCCCTGTGATAAGATAATATCCCCTTCCCTCAATATCAATGGAACTGTAAGGAATATCAACAATATATATTCCCTCAATAACAAGGGAATGAAAATAGATAGCGAGGGAATATTCCCAGGATATCAATGGGGTTAAAATTTGATATCAAAATAGTTATTCCTTGCGTTATCGAGATAATGCTGCCTTTCAACGTTTAGGCAATATGTGGAGACATCCCCATCCATATCGAGGGAATAATAGTGGGATTTAAATACATAATCCCTAGAATGTTTCCACGATATCAAGGGAAATACCTAAATTATTATTCGGTCGTTAAAGATGAGATAAATATGAGATAGTGAGGGGATATTCCCTCTATATCAAAATGATCACAAGGAAATCTAAATGAGAATATTCCCTGGATTTCAAGAGTAGTGTAAGGAATAGGTACCAAAATTACTATTCCCTCGTTAACAAGGGAATATAAATTGAATAGTGAGGGTAATCCCTCAATATCAAAGGGAACGAAAAGAAATTTTAATATGAGTACTCCCTAAATCTTCCCTGGATATCAAGAATAGACCAAGGATACCGAAATTAATATTTCCTATCATATCACAATTATGTACGTTTGGCTTTACATGAATTAGTTGCATGATAAATATTGTTATATACAAATTAAAGTTTACCGCCCTCAGTTCTTGCCGGAAAGTTCACCGCACTTAATTCTCCGCATGGTAAATTCAACGCAACTCAATTCACCGCTAAGCAATTTAATTCAAAATATAACAGTAATACAGCAAACTTATAATAAAGGAAATGTATCAGCCACTAAATAGACATCAATTACGTGAGAAATAAATGCTTGTTTCAGATGTAGTTACAATTCTAATCTAGCTTTTCTAATCAAACAAAATGTATAGAGACAAGAATATTGAAGTAATATTACTTGATATATGGAATAATATAAATTATATAATGATTATATCTCGAGATTAATTACTCTGGTGCATTTAATCCATCAATTCATATAAGCTACTGACACGAAAATTTCGAGATGTCGTAATTTAAAAGCAATATTTCCAGGTATACAAGAAGAAACCATTATCGTCAGAGATTTTAGCAGTATAGTGTTGAGCATTTGAGCTGTGTAAACTTGCTGTCCTATAATAATTAGACATTATTACTCACAACTCACAAGTGGATATTGTAAAAGGAAAGAATTGTGTGAAGTTCCGTTCACTATATAGCGTTTACATTATAGCACAAGTATGATATCATAAATATTGTTCAAAAGGGTTCTCATATATACGTTAAACATCAGTTACAGAGCTTTAAAAAGATCCCTTTTGTGAATCAGGAAGAATTACAAATCTTAATAGTCATTTTATCACCACATAAATGGAATATATGAGGAATGATTTAGACGTAATGTATAAAGTTATCAATCAATATTAATATATACAGTGGTCGCATCTCTTCTTAACCTTGATTCAAAATAATATCAACACACATTACTAAAATTTAAATTTACCACGTGGTGAATTGAGTTACGGTGAATTGAGTTGTGGTGGTGACCATTCCATGCGGTGGATTGAATGCAATGAACTTTCCGGCTGTGAATTGAACTTTCTTGTAATCGTTTCCGGGACGCGAACTCGCATCTTGTTGTCTCGTGTTGTCTTGTGTCCACTTGACCATTCTGGACATAGTCGAATTAAGATTTCGAATGAATTTTATGTAATATGATAACACGCGTACATATTTAAATTATTATCGATAACCATAGCTCAGAATTTTATTGATTTTGTATATTTTCTTTTGAAATAGTTTATTTTATTGTTAGTTTATTTTAAGTTGATCAATTAATTTTCCTAATTCCCGGAATATTCCCTCGAAGTCGTAAAGGGATCAACTTATTTTTTTTCAGTTGATTCTTGCCCTAATGACTTAATTAGGCCAAAAAAGGGCTTGAATTACAAACAAATTGTGTAATATTTTATTAGCTTACATGTTATGGTGCATTGTTTGTGAGTTTGTAAAAGAGTAAATAGATATAATATATTATAGATTCAATTTGTTAAATATATATTCTTTTCATTATTGATATAATTTCCCGTTTTGTTTTGTTAATTTTCAATAAATCGTTTATCCTATTATTTCCTAACTTCCTGGAATATTCCCTCGAAATCGTGAGGGGATCAACTAATTTTCAATAATTCTTGGAATATTTCCTCCAAATCGTATGGGGGTTAATTTTTGTTAACTAATTCCTGGAGCACTCCCTTGAAATTGTAAGGGAATCAACTAATTTTCACTACCTCCGAGAATACTCCCTCGAAATTGTAAGGGATTGGACTAATTTTCATTAATTCCTGGAATAATCCCACGTAATCGTAAGGGGTCAACTAGTTTTCACTAATTCCTGGAATATTCCCATTTAATCGTAAGGGGGTCAACTAGTTTTCACTAATTCCTGGATTGTTCCCCGAAATTGTAAGGGAATCAACTAATTTTCACTAATTCCTGGAATATTCCCACTTAATCGTAAGGGGGTCAACTAGTTTTCACTAATTCCTGGAATAATCCCACGCAATCGTAAGGGGGTCAACTAGTTCTCACTAATTCCTGGAATATTAGCTTGAAATCGTAGGAGCATCAATTATTTTTTCAATTCCTTGAATATTTTCTGGACATCGTAAAAGGATTCGATAAATTTGAACTATTCCAGGAAATTTCCTTCGATATCATTTTATGATAGCGGATAATGAGGGAATATAATATTCCTGAAGTATCTCCATGTTACATGGGGAGTGTGTTTGAGACAAAAGGGTGAATATCTCACTATAAACAATTAATTGTACCACTTGTAGCAGCTTACTGAGTCTAAGTGAATCCTCAGCTCAATAAGGTTCGTACAGAGTTATAAGCCCCGCCCATCCAATAATAACCAGAAATATTTGTTTGATATCTTTGCTTGTCAATATTTTTAAAAGAAAAATTAAGCCGGGTTTTCACTGAGGCAACACAGGCAACATGTAGCATGCGACTTCACTGTCTTTCAACAAGAATGTAACATGCGACAACCAACAAAGAGACACGAAGCATGCAGCAAGGCAACACCTTCGTTGCTTGTAGCATGCTCTGTTGCCTGTTGATTGCCGCAAGACCAATTCAACCAGTTCAACAAAAACGAAACAAGATTTCCAAGATTTCAGCGCCTATGCGATCAACTGAAACATGGAATAGAGGTTTCAAAAACATATTCATTTGAAGATAGTGAAATATTATCTTATGAATAAGAGATCTTCATTTATACCAGACCTTTTTATTATGTTTGATATAGATTGTTATAATATAAATGTATTATTAACAATAAAAATCTTTGCATGATGAATTGTATATATTTTCATTATAAGTGTTTTCACTATATAATGATATATATGTATGTAAAGCAAAGATTTAGTTCAATAATTTACTTAATTAAGTTATTTAAATAATGAATTCTATGTTATTTATACTCCACACTTTGACTATGAATAATCTCTAACGTTTTTATATTCGCAAATACTGTAGCTTGCCACTGACCATTTTCAAAGATCTAATTTTTAAACAAAGAAAATGCAACATTGTTTGGCATAATTAATGTAATATTTTGTCATCAGTACTATGTATAAAAATCATTTTCATTGCCGGTAACAAAAATTCTTCACACCGGTGGCAACAAGCTAAATATTGCCACTTGCGGCAGTCTACAGGGCAACGTGTAACCACGTACAGCATGCTACTCAGCTGCATGCTAAACGTTGCCTTATGTTGAACTGGTTGAATTATATTCTGCCCCTCCGGCAATGTAGCATGCTTCATGTTCAAGTGTTGCCAAAATGTTGCCTCAGTAAACACATGGATTTAGTCAGGACTGTTGCGCACATGCTAGCGGCTTGATTAGTGAGCAAACTTTTGAGGGGTAAGTTACTATAGGTTAAAACATATGTTTTTGTTCATTTTAGTTTCCTATAATTTACTAATAAAACCTCACCAAGTTGGTCAACGGGGGTAATATTGGGACTGCGTTCATTGCCGCACATCGGTCAAAAATGTTTCTGAAAAGATATAGGTATATCATATGAATATATATACATTATCTCTCATGAAATGCGTTACCCAAATCTAAAATATAATGTATTTATTCATGAGTAATTGCTATATGATGATTTCTTATTCGACCTAACAATATTAATTGTTATTTTACAAAGGAGGCAACAACTATAATATGTAAAATTAGTCAATAACTTTCACTTCGTTACCTAGAGTTCAATTTTCAAAAAAATAAGGCGTTGCTGTACGTATATTCCCAAAGATGAATATTAAATGATCAGATTAGAAATGTATTTATCCGTTTGAAAATTATCAAATAAAATTCAGTGCATCCCTACTTTTGGTATGTATAGTATTCTATTTCTAGATCTTTTAAAATCTGTGTCAGCTAAGATAGTTACTGTATATCAATATAAGTGCCAGGCGAGTCAGCAAGAGTTTTTCCTTGATAATGCTGCCGTCTGTAGGTTCTTCCCGTAATACCAGTATTTACACCTCCAGTACCCGTCCACACTATCAGTTTGCAACTTGGAGTCTGAAAACAATGGAAATGTCTTCATTAAGCATAAGCAATGAAGCATACAACTAAAAATACATCATTAAAAATTCTCATTATAAAGGCATAATTTAAGGGGAAATAGAGTAAAAGGAACATCATATCGAATAGAGTATCTATCTACCACTTAGACTGAGTCTTAGACCCTTTACTCACCATAAATTTCGCTTTGCTTCTATTTGGGATGGGGTGATTAGTTGAACTGACACATTTAAATTTCTTTAAATTATCATACGTTTACGTTCAATTTATCTTATTGATTATACTACTTCTAAAATAAAAATATAATATTGGAGTTATTTATAATGGAAAGTATTAGGCCGCTTCTTATATACTTCTGATGTATTCTGTTCTTATTTACACTAGCAATCTTTCAATATGTCATTGAAATTTGGTTGAGTGCTCCAAGTTGTACTACCGATTAGTTGATCAATTTACAAAAGAAATCTCTATAAGTATAAGATTAATGACCAAACATTCAATGTTCATACAACACCGTTTCAAAAATAATATGTGCATAATGAATATGAATGAGGTCTACCAATACAGGACAGCACTTTTGTTTCACAAAACTCCATATCACAATTATTATGATAGTTATATTTTAACCCAAGTATCGTTCGTATGTGAATGCCACTCGTTTTTGTTACGCAACATATAATAATGTAAAATTACAGGAGTCTTTCTTGTATACACAGAGATAAAAAAGTACAACCCATGCTGTCATATCAAATGGGTCATCAATTTATGCTTGAATCAATTTATTAAGTCAGTTGGTTGGAGTTTATTTATGTTTTCATGTGAGTTATTTAAATCAACCATGATTTGGTGTGTCATCAAACATTAGTTAATATACTTACTATGAGACTTAAAAGTTACGCTTTGAGAATTTCAACGTATGTTGAAACAACTTTGACATAGTTTATACTGTAGTTAGTAGTTAGTCACAATCCATTGTATCTGGAGTATAAATTAACTTATTATGCGAGTTGGCGCTACTTTTTTTTTAAATTTAGGTGTGAGTTAAAACGACTGTTATGCTTTAAACAACGTCAAATTAACTCATTTTAAATAGTACCTGCAACTCACCAAGTAGTTAGGGACAAGATCAAACAATCAAATTTGATTTGATTCAACTAATCCTTTCTCTGTGTGAATGGATATGGAGAAGTAGAGTTTCGTGATTTTGGTATCTTTAGTTTTAATTTTCAGTTTTATGAAACTTTTCGGTTTTTATACCCTTTGAGCTGTTATGCTAATATTGGGCACTGTTATCTATTATTAAAATTATGAATATACATCGTACCAATGTGGTACCGCTATATCTATTATAGCATAATGGATTCTTTACCATGTTTAATCATCAAATGAAAATGACTTAACAGATGAAGAGTTTGGTTCCAAAACGCTATAAATCCATTTTGATCAATTTGAGTTAAAATGTGTTTTCTTTACCAAGAAAGTACAAAGATGAAAACCACTATTTTCTGTTTCAATCATTCACATAGCATATTGAGGTTATAATAACATAAACAATTCAAATCCACAATACCGACGAAATACAATATTGATTTAGGTGGAAACTCATTTTTTTCAAAAGTGGCGTTTATCGCGTTTTGCAACCAAACTCTTCAGATATACCATTATCTCAAAAATATGTTTAATATGTGTAAGCTGAATATTTTAACATATCTATTATTGGACTCACTAGATTTTCATCCCAAGAATATCCGCCACAATCCTGATTTAGCGAACAGGATTTGGCGCGCAGAACCATATTCCCTGAGTCATCGGACAAAGTTCCTGTACCAGTCAAAGATGAGAGCACAACTTGAACGAGATTGAACGTCACTGTTGATGCCACAACCATGATTATAAGAAGTCGAAAATCGTAACTGATACTATTTAAATGAGAACCTGAAATAAAGCAATGTTTAAGAAATATTATTCAATGTTTATTTTATAATTCTAAGGTAATTTCAAATTCTAAGATCATGTAATTCTACAATAACGGTAACTTCTCTTCGATAGTTTAGAATATCGTTAGTACTGTTATTATTGTTAATTAGAATTGTGGCGGTTTGATATGAAATTTTAGATTTGAAATTTTAGAAATTATAAACCCACTGAAAAATGTCGACAAATTAAATATGAAGAGAACTAACAAAGGTATGATAGACCCTTAAAATATATCCCATATTCAACTGTCATTTGAGGAAAAAATTAATTATGTATGTTGATATCAATAAAACCGGTGAACGTACTATGGAAGAGTATCAAAACACAAATATTGAATTATTTTTATATCAAATATAATAATGGAATTTGAATTGCTATTATGGAAGAAGTAGGCCATTACCATACATTTTAGACTTTTAACTTCTCTTCCACTCCAATTCAATCATTAAATTTAATGTGATTTCCATTAGAAAATTAAAGTGCGTACTGTATGGTATTCGGAATTTCCGAAAAAAGGGATACTTCATCTTGAATTATTTAGTATAGAATTGAAAAAAAAAAAATCAACGAGCATGTTCATAAGGTTCCAAAATCGTTTCATCTGTTGAATTTAAATCATCTGATTGTAATTTATGAATAGGTTTATTGTCTCGTTTTGATGGAAAAATAATGTATTTTTAAAAGAAAACAAAAAAATATTTCAATAGCTTATTATTCAAATAAATAGTAAAATGTAAATTATTATTCATGTGTCAGTTTATTTTGTATCAATACTTTTCCAGGTTGTTCCTCATCATTCCTGTATTAGAGAAGCGATATCCATCTGGTTCTAGGATAATTTCTATCATAACTGTTCTATGCTTTTCATCATAGTTCCGCCACGCTGTACCAGGTTTTTTATTATTCCTGGTCTAGGATGTTCCTTATTATCAATATTCTAGAGTTGTACCTATTATTTTATATCTAGGCTTTACTTTATCAACCCTATTAAAGGATTTCCTTTAACAATCCTATTAAAGAATTTTCTTCAACAATCATATAAATGGCTTTTTTCTTCATTCTTTGTCAATCCTGATCCAGAATTTTCTTTATGATCTTGCTTCAGGCTTTTATTTATCACCTTTTTGCTCCACGGTTGTTATCTATGTTTCTGGTCCAGGCTTTTCATTATCACATTTTTGCTCCACGGTTGTTATCTATTTTTCTGGTCCAGGCTTATCTTTATCACATTTTTGCTTCACGGTTGTTATCTATGTTTCTGGTCCAGGCTTTTCTTTATCACATTTTTTCTCCACGGTTGTTATCTATGTTTCTGGTCCAGGCTTTTCTTTATCACATTTTTTCTCCACGGTTGTTATCTATGTTTCTGGTCCAGGCTTTTCTTTATCACATTTTTTCTCCACGGTTGTTATCTATGTTTCTGGTCCAGGCTTTTCTTTATCACATTTTTGCTCCACGTTTGTTATCAATGTTTCTGGTCCAGGCTTTCCTTTATCGTATTGCCCCATTTTTTATCATATCAGTTCACTGTATTTCTCTAGTATTCATGTTGTAGTATTCTTCAACATTCCTGCTTTCTATTATCGGACAAGAAAAAATATAACTTCAATCCAAATTGGATTTCAAAATACCTGCTGAAATCATGAACACCAATGATTAACAATGAAAACCAATGGACCCTAAAATGATTCATTAAGCAATCAAAAGCAAAGTCACAGACATTCGGCTAAGATCGGTTATTATAATTGAGGATTAATAAAATCATCTGTCAACGAGAATAATAATACCAATTGATTCAACCAAAAATCGATTTCGTCTTTTGACAGACAATCTCGATAATAAATTTTTAAAGAAATTTTAAAAATAAACGCTGATTATAAATTTTAAAAATTAGCGAATATAATATATATTGTTGAAAAAACTTACCATTTCACAAATTGAATATAAAAAAATTGGAATTTCTTAAACTTCAATCAATTGATCAATGAACATAAAAACGTAACAATCGCTAAAACTATGTTCGTTGGTTCTCCATGGTAACACTAGTGACTTTATAATATATAAGGCTAAGTAATGACCGATAGATACATTCTTTTCTTGCGACGTCGTAGAAGAGTAGATAGCTGGTATCAGCTCCAGATATTCCAAAAAACGAAAAAACCTTTGATCTCTCACTTGAAGTATGAATTTTTCATGTGAAATAATATATTAATTCGTGTTTGTAATTGAATATATAAATAGTTATCTTCCGTTAGAACCATCAACATTGAACAATAACATACTATCGAAATATATCATCAATTTAAAGAAGTAATAATTTCCCTATTGAAAGTCTGTTCGAATTATTAATTTTCGATTTCACAATATGAAATATCCTCAAACAGCTTTGCATGTTCACACAACTGTAACTTATTTTGAGTAAAGGTTATAATATTACGAAATAACATGTCATAATATATTTTGTAGCTTTTGAAATATTTTTCAAATTTTAATTAAAATAATACAATCACAGTATCAATCCTCTTCTGTTAGATCTCATTCTTGTTTTTTTTAATCGAAAATATTTTTTGTCTAAACCAAAGAAAGCTCCATTGTTCGTAATAGTAGATGAAAAGAATAACTAACGCCGACAAGAAAGGTTAATGCGAGTTTGCAAGCTGGCTGGCACGCGTGAAAAGAATGAGACACGCACACCAAAAGCGTCAAATAGCAGCATTATCACCCATCTCCCAAAATTAATGTTAATTGATTTACCTATTCATAGTTTTATTAGCCATGATTTATTATAGTTAAGTAGGGTGAATTTTGAGTTATTAGACAGATTCACATTATCGATTATGTAATAAAAACAAAATATAAAAATCATTGAAATAACAATTTAAATAGTAATTGTTATGGATATTTTTCTTACATTATAGAAAATGAGGAACAGTCCAATAACTCAGAACTTCCCTATTATTATAAAAAAAAGTTAGTATATATCGAAAAATATTAAAGATATATGCATCTTTTTGATATAGTTTTCATTGTTGAACCCTTCTCCATCCACATTTAAGTTTTCATTAAGTTCAAATCATTTTTGTGAATGTTATAAGGATTTTATTGATGGGTAAGGAAAATGACTTTTGCGCAAATAGTTAGAATACCTAAGAAATACTGCTTTCTTATCTTTGATTGTTAATTTTATTTTAAGTATATAAGTATTCCTTGGCATTTACCAATGGATGTGTAAATATCAAATGGACGTTTTTATGAAGAAAAATAATCGAAAAGTCAATTTGTTAAGATTTTATAACAGTTTTAATGAGGACTGGCGCGCACGAACCAGTCCCTTGGTTACTGAGTAAACTTTTAAAGACTAGGTTACTAGGGTTAATGAATTTCATTATAAGTATATAATATTATATCGCATAACATCACACAGCAGAATAGTTTAAATAAATAGTTGCTCTTACAGAACTCCTATTCAAAATAGACATTTTTCTCACAATGCATTTCAGGCATCATTTTTATTAAAAAATAATTATTATTTGAATACCTAACTATTATCAATAATATTGTAGAAATGCCACATTTATGTATAACAAATAGTTTTAATTTAACTCCAGTTACCATTATTTTAGTAGCTACACTATAAGGTAAATTACGAATTATTGGTCAGTTTCATATCTTCGGTCATAAAAGAAAAAACGATAGTACAATTATCATTTAAATTTTATTGTAGATACCAACTATAATTTTATTTAAATAACAATTGTAATATCGTTTTTCCTTATTCCTTTGATCGAAGATATGAAACTGACCGATAATTCGAAATTTACCCTAGATGTAAAAATTAATTTCCCAATATCTCAAAAAACTTATAAATAAAAAACGTGTGTTATTGTAAGGAAAACACTAGTGGGTAACATTATTATAATCAACATATATTATTATAATCAACATATATTATTATAATCAACAGAGTTTATATATATTAATTTGCCGATGTTCAAAGTTACCGGTAGCTGTGTCTAAATAAAATATAAATAGCGAGTAGGATAGTATTAGTCACCAATAACATCTTGTGATTGAAGTGTTTACAACTTAAATTAATTAGATAACATTCATCGGACCAAGCCATGACGATATTTCATATGGGTATAGTTGTGAATAAAGAAGATAGATGTAAAGAGAGAGCAGTAAACCTCTCGCAATTCATATACACATGAGGGAGTGAGCTTCGTCACACACCTCCCTTTATTGCGTCACTCTGGACACTGGAGAAATTGGGCGAACAAGACCGCCCTGCATCACTAGAACACTGCCTCTCTCTAGTCTCTAGTTATATATGAATGCTCTTAGCTCCCCACAGACCAATTCATTCCCTGCTCATAAAAACTGAGTGAAACCATCTTTGGAGTCAGTTGCAGCTTTCCATCTTTAATGCCATCTTTCGTTCTTGCTCTTACTGCTTTGTGTGTGCGCAGTTCAATGGGAATAACATCATGATGAATAAGATGTAGCACGGTTCATGCCTGTAAGCTTTCTTGCCAGCTTAACATGAAAACGGTTTTGGTCTGCGCGCAGCCTAAGCGTCAAAATTAGAAAAATATACTCGTTTTTCATTGACTTGATAAAATTATCAATAACATGAAGCATGATTTTTATAAAATAAAATTAAAATAAAAATAGGACAAGAAAATATCATAGAATTTTCAGAGCTGGTAATTGTGTTGGAACATGATAGCAACGATTGCTGTATGGCTAAGATATTAATGTTGGCCGTTAATATGTTAAATACCAAATAATAAACAAATTACTTCTAGGAAAATTCGGTCTCGGTAATTTTGTTTCGGATCATTCAATCTCGCTTTAATATGATTCTATTAGAGAACAGTAATAGAAAAATTAAAAATATGAAAAGTAAAATGTGTAGGATTCGGTTGACATTTATTTAACATGGAAATTAAATAGTGGATCATTTGGTTTCGGATCATTATATGAGGTATAAATGAAAACTGGTCAGTTAGATGAAACATTATGCTACAATGTAGTCTCTAGAATATCAGTCGTAAAAATTGTGTTCAAAAATAAAAATATTGAAAATTGGCGAGAATTTTATTTTTAATCAGTGAAGGCCAAAATAAGGATAATTGCATAATAGAATAGTGCCCATTCAAACTAGTGACCAAACGTTTAAACAAAAAATAATTTATTATTGAGCAATATATCGTCCAATACGATTTAAAGAGAAAAATTATAATATTATACTGATGTGTAACCTAAAACCAATGAACTGAAAATATTAACAATACATAGGTCTGACTTTTTTTGTTGTTGCCGTTATTCGTGGGTCTGGAAAACTTATAACATATAAAGTATAATAATACCTATCGTGAATACAAAATCATCATCATGTCAATAGTTGTGATTCAATTATTATTTATAAAGTTATTTTCTTATCTTAATTAAATTTAAATAGATTTGATTGATTCAAATATTATTCACTATATAAAACGTATAACCTTACCTTTCGGGGAACGAAAACGAACTGAATGTTCATGATAGTATTATTTAAAGTCAATGTTGCTAGACCGTAAAGTTCAAGGCTGAATAAACCAGACCTAATGATGAAAAATACCAAACAATTTACTCGAAATATATAATATAAGAATTTAATTTTGTGGATTCAATTTTACTAACAATACAAATATTTATTTAAACATGACACGGAATTTTGTGAATTGATATCCATGAATGACACATGAATTTACATGAAAAGCTGACTATTATCAATGAGTATTAATCGTGAGAGTTGAAACAAAACACAATAAAGCTTACGTCAATTCTTTTCTCTTCACATTGAAGAATATATAATATGATAATAATCACAAGAATACACTAAAACGTAAAAGAAATTTTATGAATATTCTATCATTACCATCGGGTTGCACTTAATCACCGATTCAATCATTCACTACCAGCTTTTGAACTTCATTTCTGAATTTTCTTTGGACATTCATATCGAGATCAGTTTCCTGAGTGTATCTATTGACATAATTATTCTGTGGAGACAAATTGAGTTGAACTGTGAATACACATCAAAGCTTTAGCGGAACTTAAGCAGAGAGATCGATGGGAAATGGTAAAAAATAATTTGAAGCTTCTTCAAATTTAGCTGCACAATGTGACGCGTTTTGTAAATGCAGACTGTAAGTCACATTTGGAAATGGATGATTCAGGAGAAACATCAATTATATAATAGGTGGTGCTAGGACAATTCGTCGTCAGACAAAACAAAATTAAACTGTAACACAATTTTAACCGTTTCTCTTTGTTGGCAGTACAAAACAATTGATTTATTATTGCAATGCCAATTTCCAAACAAAAAAAGTAACAAATTATGTTAAAAATTTGCAAACTTTATGCAACGATATTTCAGATTTAAGATATGAAAATTAACGAAATTTAGTCAAAATTTTGTATTGTGAGCAACGGCATTCAAGAAAGATATTTTATTATTTGCATCGCAATTACTGGTCTCATTAAGGATATGTTTATTCTTATCGCTGCATTATTTTCATTTTGAAGAATTTTAGCACTTTGAGGATGTAGTTGAAATTTAACTTCTCTATTTAAATTTAAAGCCTCAATGAATACCCAAAAATTTGGATGAATTATACTTTGCGGACCATTCAATGACGAGTAGAACGATAGTACTATCCTTTTCAATAAAAATATCATTATAATATAAATATAATTGCAATAAAAATATAATTTTATATGTGTATTAATTTATTTGTAATTATCAATATATTATGAAGTAAAAGTGCATTATACCATCCACTTATTTTGTTGAAAAAATTAGTTAATTATATCTCATTTATTTTCAATCAGCGACGAATTGTCTGCGATGAATTGTCCGGACAACTTTTTCCATCTAGCGATTGTTGCGATTATCAGTCAGAGACAGTCACCTATCGAAAATCGCTAGGCACTAGCTTAATGTTATTCCTTTGGAGCTGTTTTGCAACGAGCGATTATCTCTGAACACCAGTTCAATGTATTCCTATTGCTGGGCGATATTCACTGAATGAAAACAACAATTTCTGCATGCAAAACGTACCTTGGGCCCCTCGATCCTCTGATGTCATATTGTTATGGACTTTTTATTCTACGTATAATAAGTAAGAATTTTATGTTAATGTCAATAATTTCTTTTGTTTATTTTATGTCTTAATACAAACACCTACTCCTTGGTATTTCAATGATACCTATTCACTATATTTACAGGATTGTATGTAGTA
Organism: Caprella mutica; assembly: GCA_947561585.1. Classification (NCBI taxonomy): domain Eukaryota; kingdom Metazoa; phylum Arthropoda; class Malacostraca; order Amphipoda; family Caprellidae; genus Caprella; species Caprella mutica. The sequence goes on from CANNZV010001530.1 coordinate 48,370, forward strand.
AATGGTTTCAATTTTTTACAATAATAAAAGAATTTCTCACTTTAATTGCCTTCACTGTTGTATTTTATTAACTCTGTGCCACTAAAAGCGCTCTTCATTCAACAAACTACGTGATAAATTAACGCGACACTTTTTTTATTGTTGTTCTTGATGTTTCTTCCTCAACTTCTTATGGCTTGTTTACACCTACAAACTACAATCCTTGGTCCCACTTCACATGTCTAGATGTTAGCTCTACTCAAAGAATCTCCACCATTTCTTAGTAATTAAGGGCTTATCCAGCCCAGGAGCGAATGGACAGTTGCAAATCTTTGGACTACCCATACTTACTTTCTCTCGCGTTCCTGACAACAGACAAACTCTTGTATTTAATTTTGTCACACTTATTTGATTATAAACATCAAATAATATCCTTCTCGAAGTTTATTCCACCGGAAAGTGGTCGATGTTTAGTGAATACCCCAGCTTGGGCTGAAACAATAACGCAAGTACAACTCTTAAAATAAATTTTTCCTCCGGTTGTCATTTGTTTTAAATGATAGGTTAGTTTTAATGTATTATTGAATTCCTTCCAAATATCTTTGTCTAATTATCTCATGGAAAAACTATAATAATTTGAATTCATCGCATGACTGGAATGAAATTGGGGAAATATAACCATTCTAGCACTTTGACCACATGTGCCGTTATGAGCTGATATTTCTATCGATAGCCATTCTGCTCTATTTATATTTTCATTATAAACTTTTTTCAACTCCTATCAGCTGATATTTACAGGGCAAAGAAAACACTAAAATATGTAAAAGTTAATCATTTAAGATGAACAGTTTTACAAAATGACATATTATACACTCTACAGTTACACATATATCATTTTGAAGATAAATTCCTACGTCTTACTAAAAAAATCCATTTTTTAAATCTTAATTCTAAAACCGCTAAACAATTATGAGTTCCCTGATGATGGTCGATCACGTGACTCTCAGAGAAAAGTTACAACATTTGTTTACTATTGATCTCTTATACAATAATATTTTTCTAAGGATTCTGTTATAAGAAGATGAATGTATTGTTAAGAAATGTCTGATAAGGACATTGGTCGGGCAATTGGGTTATATCATGAAAATAGTAGAATTCCAAACAAATCGAATGATGAATGATCTATCAACGAAGCTTCCTAAATCATTAAACAACATAAGCTGCTTGACTTGTGCAGATTGTACACCAAGGACGACATGACTATCTGTATAGCACAGAGTTACTAGTATACGACTGAAGGAATTAAATTTAAAAAAAAAAAAATTAATAATCTGAAACTTCCTCTAAAATTTTTTAGTAGGGATTTAAAAAAAAAGATATAAGAATTTTGCTTCTCGACTGTCGCATGTAATCCTGTTAATCCAGTGAAAATGCATCAATGGAATGCAGACTAATAGGTTTTTCAATTAGGGCAAGAATAAAACCAAAGAAATTATCTTGATATAGAGAATATCAAATAAATAAATATGAAGATGGAATAAAAGTTTCTGGACAATTTAGCGTAGCTACATAGATTTGAAGAAGATTCAAATTATCATCACAGATCACCCTCGATATCTCTGTATAATTACTACCAAAGCTTTGAAGTGTATTTACAGAACAATAATTAGTCAAGTCATTTCGGCAGTATGAATTGAGTGTGTGAGTCTATGCCAGCCAACATGTCAGTTACCGAAGCACACTCGGAAATCTGGTCTATAATGGAATATTATTGGAATATTTGTGTCACTTTTACGTCTACAATCATCACCCCAAGATCTCAATTCTAAATCCACTGCCCAAACTGGATTGGGGTGCTGATTCTACCAGCTCATCCGAAAATATTATTAAAATGAAATGAAACAAATTGAGAACTAGATTACGTACGTGTACTCTGTAGAGCGCATATCTTTGCCTCTCTTTGACCCGTTCTTTCCCAAAATCTAATTAACTAGTAACTGGAGAATGACCAATCGTCCCACCAAGTTTCATGCAATATGGTTCAATACTTTTTGAGTTATTGATTTATACCTTGACCTTTGACCGGATTGCTCCCAAAATTCTACCAGATGTTTCCTCTACATTGACTAATCATTCTATCAAATTTCAGACAATTTGGTAGAATACTTTCTTAGTTATTGAGTTATAAATGGTATTGACCTTGACCTTTGATCCGATCGCTACCAAAAATTTAAAAAATGGTTCCTGTATATTGACCAATCGTCCCATCAAGTTTCATGCAATATGGTTCAATATTTTTTGAGTTATAATTGCCATGACCTTGACCTTTGACCAGATCGTTCCCAAAATTCTACTAGCAGGTCACTGGACATTGACCAATCGTTTCTAAAATTCCAGGCAAATTTGGTAGAATACTATTTCAGTTGAGTGAATAACAAGATGCTAAATAAATAAATAAATAAATAAATGATGTCTATATTATAAAGTTTATGGATTCTGTGAAGGTAATTGGATAATATAAATTGCTCAACATATTACTATGTTACTTTGCTTATTTTCATAATAAAAATTTTCTTCAATATGAAAATAATCGAATACACGAAGGCTTCATGGTATTTCGTATTTGGTCACACGATTTATACATAATGATAATATTCAGTTTACCATGTAAATTCATTGATATCGACATGCCCACAGAGTTGCGTATCGTTGCGCTACCAAAGTAAATACATACTGGAAATATTATTAAAAAATATATATCATATATACTATTTATTTCAAGTAAATTTATACATTATTTAATATATTAGCAGCCAACACTAATATTCTATTCATACTGTAACGAATAGTATCTTCAATCGTTATAATGTTCTAGTTCAAAGTTATTTATATTTTTGTGGCGTATATAATTATTGTTAAATATGATAAAAAAAATTTAATAAAAGTGTATACCTATCGAATCAATGGAACAACGCAAAGCAAGTAATCTGCTTTACTTTCACGATTTTTTTAGGCTTAAAAAGAAAAACATTTTTCGATTAAAAACAACTTAAAAATAATGTAACAGCAGAGAATTGATGCCAAGCTTCTGTGATAATTTAGAATTGGAAAATTGTGGGCATTTAGAAACTGGTTCTGGGTAGTGACCATGTGGGGTAGCTATTTAAAATAGAGTGGGTCTCACCCGTTTTCAACATGACTACTGGCATTTTCAATGTGTGTACTAGGTAGTACCAACATGGGTATAATGTTTATATCAATCCTATAAAATATTTAGCATTTATCTATTGGGTGGATTATTTCTTCCTTACGACTTTTAATGATTAAATAACACTCATACCTAAAAAAGTTGTGGATATGAACATAATTTAGGGATAAATAGTAATTTTGAAGTGTATTGGTACATAGAATCAAATAATAGTTTCTGGTTTCTGCCAGCCTAATAATTAGTATTAGAGTTGTGATAATATGCTTTAAGTAATAGATATTATACTAATAACAGGTGTCATAGAATATAACTTGTCACTAGAACGGAAAGAATTTTTTTTGAAAAATCATGTAAAAAGAGTATAAAAAATTCAAAATATGAACATGATTTGAGCGCCTGATTTCAAATACTGTAGCTTGCCATGTATTAAATTATAAATATTTGCTTCTAATGATAGTGGCCATAAAGGAAGAATTATTTAATTTATAATGGAAATGATCGATTGTGTATTAGAAATAATGTTTATGATAAAAATATATCGTATAAAAACAATATGTAATTTATTATATTTCAAATTTAATTTATTAATTTTATAAAATAACAATAAATTATGAATGAAGAAATTCGTATCTTAAAATGTAAATAATTACTTATTAATCATTTATAAAATACTATGCATATTCTTTACTATCTTTTAAGTTAAGAGGCCTGATAATAATTATTTGGGGGTCAATTGTCCGGTGGCCATTGTCCGCTGGTGGCAATTGTTCGGGGGTGGCAATTGTTTGCAGGTGGCAATTGTCCGGTCACGATAGCTTTTAGTTATTATATGATTACACAGTAAGCATCTACAAGGTTAAGTCTTGATGAATTTTTAATGAGTCAAAAGTGTGACCGGTACATTAATTCTACCCCGGTATATTCCACCCTAGGTATATTCCACCTTAGGTAAATTCTATGCCACTTTGCGGATTAGGGGGTGGATAGTCATTCATATTAAAATTTATTAATATTCATTACAATTCTATGTAGCTTGCAATTTTTTTTATCTTTTAATGTGATAGATCAGCTGGAAGAAAGGTTGTGTGAACGATCTTATATCAGTTTTAACTTTGATCTATCCTGAAGCTGTCTCTTGTTGTAGTTCCTTGGGCCGCAAACTTTTGTTATTCGGTATGTTCTTTTTCTTATTCTATGTTTTTTTTAATAATTATTTAACCACTACTTGTAGTTTTAAAGTTAAGTGGAAGGATAATGCTTTTCAATTATGAGGTTTTAAAGTTTGTGTATTCAGTAGTCCGACGCCCCACTAGTCCGACACCCCATTGTAGTTTATTACTAATTTAACATAAAATGTATGTATATCGGGGGCGTGCCGCCAGGTCATTAAACTATCATGAAATGTGCTGTACAACAAATTAGCGTAGCGGATACAACAAACTACATAAAATGATGAAATTAAACGAGGGATTGCATATAAATTAATGTTAGAAATGAATTAAATTGAAAGAGTAATATAAAATTTTATAAATGAAAGAAATAAAAACTATTTTATTATTTAGATTAGCTATTAATTGAGTATACATTTAGTCATATTTTTTTATTTAAATCAAAAAGAAAAATTACACAGGAAGATGTTACTGTCGGACTAGTGGGGCGTCGGTCTAATGGGGCGTCGGACTAGTGGGGCGTCGGACTAATGGGGCGTCGGACTATTGAGAAGTCCCCAAGGTAGGCTCATAGGCTTCATTCGTCACTAATAATTGGTAGGTGACTTGAGCCAATTACTTTTCTGACATTTCCTTCCAGTCACCTGCATACAATTTCCTCTTGTCGTTAGCTATATGGATTTTGGCTCCGAAACAGACGTTAAACTTTTAATTATAAAAAAATAATGATATACTGTACTCTTCAATTACAAGGTCTTAGATTTTCGTTTTGGTTAGGCTCGTTGGCTTCCGTCACTATCACCTCTTCATTTTTTTCTTCTATTCGTGGATCCAGCACCAGTGCTTGTGTCTTTTAAAGTCACATTCATAGGTCACTAACTGCATTCACTGAGTAGCTATTCTGCATACTTGCGTTAAGTCAACCACATATGGTGGAGCTAATTTCCATACTGACTGCATCTTCTAGTCATTTGAATTTTAAAAAAATGGACGTCAGCGATATGGCCTTTGGATCTGAAGTAAACGGTTCTAGTTCAATTCGCCGAAAACACATTCGCTGAAAGCACTCTCGCCGAAAACACATTCGCCGAAAACACTTTCGCCGCACGACACATTCGCCGCACGAACAACCAATGTTTAATGAGTATATAAAATTGATCAAATTTTATATTAACTATAAATTAAACGGTAATTAATTGTCTGGTTTTTATGTCATATAATTATATAAATGCTTGTTCTTAGTCCCATTATAAAAGTTTCTAAATAAATTTAGTAGGGCTTAACGTGTGCTTCGGCCATATCGTTTACCATATCGCTGACGTCAAAATGAAATTAGTTGCAAAGGACTAGAAGAAGCAGTCAAAAAGAAAAATGTCTCCATGAACAAAATCACCTACCAGTCTTTGAAAATGCTCTTGGATGTAGAAAGGCTACACTGATTCTACAATATATAGAAAAGGATTGAAATAAAGTGAGATCAACACAAAAAAAAATTGTAACTGGTAATTGTACACAGAAAATAGGATTTGCATAGAGTTGATAAACTGACACAAATAATGCAGCAATAATATTATTTGAGTTAATTAAGCTAACGGAAACATAAAGCTTAACCAAAAATTATGTAGAATGTTGTAAAGTAATTTATATACTTATATGCAAGTTCATCTATATTTAATTTCATCTGGACATATGAGATAAATTTGTTTACCTTTTTAAATTATCATATTTTTCGGCGAAAGAGTCGTTCGGCGAATGTGTCGTGCGGCGAATGTGTTTTCGGCGAATGTGTTTTCGGCGAAAGTGTTTTCGGCGAATGTGTTTTCGGCGAATGGACCGGTCACCGAAGTAAACGTCAATTAATTATTCACTGGGGTGGAGTGTACCGCGGGGTCGAAAATACCTGGATGAAATATACCTAGAACCGTCATGAGTGGAACATAAAACTACCCATAAGTACTATTAATAGAAATGAAGAAAATTACGAACAATTGATTATTAGTTGATCTTTGGAACTTAAAGACAATATTGCTGACGTAAATGAAATTATTTACAAGGAACTGGCAGAAATAGACAGAACAAAAATGGCTCCATGAACAAAGTCAACTACCACCGTCGATGACATTCTCATGGATGCAAAAAGCTACTTTGTTAACTCAGTCACTTTTCAAGGAATGAGACGAAAAGGGACACAACCATCGATGGCTGCAGTCGCTGATGGAAGAGCAAAAGGGATTGTAAATGAAGCGTATGAGTCAACCTAACGCAAAATCTTAGAGGAAAATGATGAGGTGATTTTAAATGAAGATAGTAAACACTCTATCAAAATTTTATTTATTCGTTAAAGGGAACAATTAATTTTTTTAATAAACATGCTCCTATTTGTTGATAAATGATTAAATAAATTAAATGGAGTATGATTAAAAGAAAAGCAAAAGCAAAATCAATTTTGTTTGTTTGACAAACTTGATTTTGTGAAAAGTGAAACTATGAAGAATATATGTGATTACCCTGTATTCTATAAAAGATTAATAGCCAGTTAGTCAGTGTCTTGTTTGTTCTTGTAAAGTAAGCATTCACTTAGAGACATATCAAAGGGTGACCGGTCAATTCGCCGAAAACACATTCGCCGAAAACACTTTCGCCGAAAACACATTCGCCGAAAACACATTCTTCGCACGACACATTCGCCAAACGACACATTCGCCGAAATTTTTTTGATTATTTAAAAAGGTAAACAACTATATCTCATAAGTCAATATAAAATTACATATAAATGAACTTACATATAAGTCTATGAATTACTTTACAATATTTTACATAATTATTGGTTAAACTTTGTGGAATTTTCGTTCACTTAATTAATTAACTTATATAATGTTAATGCTGCATTATTTGTGACAGTATATGAATTCTATGTTAATCCTATTTTCTGTGTACAATTATCAGTTAAAAAAGAAAAAGATTTTTTGTTTTGTTTTAGTCCTTCTATATACATTGTAGAATCAGTCTGCTACCGTGTGTCACTCGTGAAGCTTTCAATATACAGGGAGACCCACAAAAAAGTCTACCAACTTTAAATTCGTATATTTTAACAACTATTGAAGGTACAGTCAAAACAGATTTATTTCTAGGTCTTAAGAGTATTCATATAACTATTTCTTTTATAAAATATTGACTATATGGAGAAATGTATTTGAATAGAAAAAGGAAGTCAAAATCAATTTTGTTCAGCAACTCCTTTACAGAAAGTTTATGTTAGAATAAATGAATGAAATATTTATTATTTAATAAATAATACTAAATTTATTTAGAAACTTTTATAATGGGACTAAGAACAAGCATTTATATGGCATTAAAACCAGACAATTAATTACCGTTTAATTTATAGTTAATAAAAAATTGGATCAATCTGCTAAAAATTGTCATTTTTCGGCGAATGTGTCGTTCGGCGAATGTGTCGTTCGGAGAATGTGTCGTGCGGCGAATGTGTTTTCGGCGAATGTGATTTCGGCGAATGTGCTTTCGGCGAATTGACCTAGAACCATATCAAAGATATAAGAGAGTGTTTCGTTTCTACCCGTTATGTAATTATGTGCTTTGTTCAGATAATAGACTCTGGACTTAGCACACGTTTTGCTATCCCTACTTAGAGATCGTCTTAATAAAAGAAGGAGCACAGAGTTGATACATATATTGTTATTGAAACTGTACACTTATTGATACTATAACATTATTGAAACTTCAAACCTATCGATACCTTATTGAAACTATATCCTTATTGAAAATTTAACCTTATTGGAACTTTAATATTATTTAAACTATAACTTTATTGAAAATTGAACCTTATTAAAACTTCAACATTATTGAAACTATAATCTTATTGAAACTTTAAACTGGTAACTTTGTAATATTTATTATTATTTAGTTACGATTTGCAGGTTCGGCTATGTCATCTGGCACTCTCGGTACAGCACATCACATCTGAGTTCTGACCGTGACTGCAAAATAAATCGCATTGCATTTTAAAATCCATTTATCTAACCACGACTGGCAAACGAAAAGTTTTAATATAAATTCAGATCAAAATCAAAAATACGTCACAAACTTTTCTATAATAAAGTACTACTCTTCTTTTATTTATTTGATGCATTGAACGGAATTTTCAGGAAATTTTTAAAAATCTTTCAAAATCCTTTAGTACCACTTATCTTTTATTTTAAGATATTTGAGAAACTTTGGGATATTCTAATGAATATCCCATTAAGCATGAATCTTGAAAATTACGAATTGATTTTCCAGCTTCGTACAAACATTAAAAGTACATTGATAATTATTAAGAACAGTTCAATAACTTAAACATTTCTGTTCGTAAAAAGTTCGCCCATCGTAATAATTAATTTATGTATTCTCTATTGACTCATTAAAATCATCAAAAATGAATCATACAAAGTCAATATAGCTCAATGGAATCTTGCGCTCTCTTCTCTCAGTTGATTTTCTTGATTTTTCTTTCTTATGTTGAAATGAAATGATATGCCTAATGCCTAATTGTTATCAAATATATAAGAACATCATCTCTTTGAATGCAATTTAGAAAATGTGTATGTGAGACAAGGAGAGAAGTCGAGTTAATTATTTGAAGAATAAAATTATTAAAAATAGTAGCACGAATACACCTTGTACTAAAATATTGCTGTGAAAAATAATAAGTATATATGAATAATTTATGAGATGTAATATTGTAGGTAATAATGTTAAATTGGACTACATTGTCCCAAAAATTATTCATTATGGGTTATAAACTAACAGGAACCTTTTATCAACTCTAGTAACCTAGCCCTCGACAGTTTGCTCACTAACATAGCCACAGGCGTGAGCGCACTACTCCACACTAAAGCCATTATATAATATTAACCAACTGACTTTTAGATTTTTTCACAAAAACCTTCATTTGATATTAACACATACACTGGTGAACGACAAAGAATAATTTTCAATTTAAAATAAAATTGATAAACGAAGATAAGAAACAAATATTTGTTTATATATTATTGTATCTAGTCACTCTGTACGAGCTTGATGTGCGTCAATATTCTCGATCATCTACCTAAGGCTGTAGGGGTGGGTAGTGGGCACATGTTGTGTTTTTCAGTGCCAAAATATGGAATCACAGTGCCGTTACCATTTTCTTTTCGTTTTTCAAATTTCAGTCGATACTGAGGAATTAAAATGTGGGGGTATATTTTATTGAGGTAAGTACGTACAATCGTACATATTTTGCACGTAAATATTGGTAGTATATCTATTATTTGAATTAAAAGGAATTAATAAATGATATATAATTATAATATTCTTTTTTCATGTGAAAAGAATTCACAATAAAAAAAACGATGATATTTTGCATAAGTAATAAAAACTTAATAATTATTTCATAAAATTACAGGATTAATGACAATGACTACCTTACTTATTAAAAAAGGGAACTAAAAATGATTACACAAATTCTTACCAGTGTAAGAATAACTGATCTTGATAAAAAGAGTCAGAGGTAAATTTTTCAAACACTGGCACTAATTTATCAATAAACTAAAAATACCTTATAAACAGATAAAATTGACTATCAAAGTATCAAGGTCATTACAAATATACTGTTCTGCAATTAATTGATCATCCTCTTTATATTATCCTTGTAATTTATAAAACAGTCAGGGCTAAAAGTTTCTAAATTTTCTTTGGAAGAAAATAAAGCACAGTTTCCCTGGTGGGCACGAGTGCCGCCCTGAGGGCCAAAATAGCACTGAGTGCTGCATTTGCCAACCCTTGAACTAAGGGTTACAGTATACTGATTATAGTGAGACATTCACCCTCATGTACTAAAACACATTTTCGCATCACATAACTGGAGATATCTGAGATATAGTCCTAATATATTTTAAATAATGCTCATAATATCAGTAATTTATCATTATCACCTTCGTTTTTGACTAATCATAAGTAATTATGTGTAAAAGTCATGAAGAAACAGCTTCCAAATTGGTTTGAAATTAAAGTTATTATTATTTTTCCATGATGACTGACGCACCCGACCCAGTGGCTAGGCTGCTAAGGTTATGACTAATCATTATGGAGTTGGATTAATACGTATCTAGCTTCTAAATCTGTATTTCTGATACATAAAAACTGTATTTTCTTTAGCTAATATGCATTATTATATTTAGTATCTGTATATAGTATGGGCCACAAATTTTCTTCCGATTTTTCAAATACTTATAAATCAGTAGCCAATTGCCAAAAAACTCAGTCTCGGTCTCTTTTTCACTGCCTCTTATTGTACTATTATATGGTTAAATAATTTTGAACTGATAGACATAGTTTAAGAATAGGTAAACAATGAGTGAGGGTGATTATTTTTGTCATTGCGCGAAGGTTATTCTAAAAGTTCTGTGATTTTACTTACTAAAAGGCAGTGAATAAAAGAAAAAAGGTAGACATTTTAATACAGGGTCCTTACACTTCTCCCTTGGAAACTATTTTGAAGTAGAACAACTTCAGTAACATTTTTGATCTCATTGAAGTTTTCACTATGAATATTCGTTCTTCGTTTATTATTTGAATGGTTAAGACCCGTTTCACACTTCCGTTTTTCAACACCGCGAAAAAAACTCTTTTTAAAATATGTTCACATTTGAATTTCCCTCAGCGATAATAAACGCAATTGTAAACACATTTTAAAAAGTGTGAAACTGTCCTCATGGTTGAAGGTGAAAATTTTAATTACTGTGTAAAGTTAGAATGTATTGAGTTGTCTCATAAGAATGAGAATGAGGTAACTAAGACATATTTTTATTGTTGGTCTGAAGAAATAGTCAGTCATTCTATGTTAATTTTTGGAAAAAATAGGAACCATTTTTGTGGTCCATACTGTAATGGTGAATTGAATTTGTAAATACAAAATGAACAGAACTTATTTCAGTGATTTTCCTAATAAATTCAGTTTATTGGTACGTCGTCAATGTGAGAAGTTATTTAAGTATCACGAGAAAAATGACATAATATCTGAATATATTGATCTCCTGCAGATTCATTAGTCGTGATGCAGTTCCGGAGTTCCCAGGTAGCAATGTTTCTTGGGCCAATATTGGGATAACATTGGCAATATCGGGAAAACATTTGCAGTATTGGGACAACATTTGCAATATTGGAATAACATTGGCCTGAGAATCGATGACAATATTGGAGCTACATTGGTCCGAGAATCATTGCTTCTTTTGTTCGTCTTTCCGTAAAATATTAGAATAATGAATAAAATAATTGATTAATTATGAACATTTTTCCATCATTATGTTTTCATTCATTTCTGCATGCAGAGAAGACAGGTGTCGGCTGCAAAAACATAACCGGCATCAGCATCTCCCACTTCTTGGTTCCAGTCCATGTAAATGAAATTCTCATTGTTTCCGTTAGACGGTTGACCTGCAATCCACGTGTAAGCGGTAGAGTCGCTGGTGTCATATTCTTTGCCAGTGTAGTCTTTGTAAATCAGAGAGGGAGGAAGTTGTCTCTTGATGCCGAGGATGATGAATGGCTTGGGCCTTACTTGGAAAATTGACTTATCCTGAAATGAAAACAGCTTCACAAATACTAGTTTCATTGTCATAAGGATTAAGTAATTGAGAAAAACTGTTGAATATATTAAACATGTATGTTAAAATGTTCATGATTTTCTTAATTTACCAGTATGAGTGTAACTACATATTTGGAGTTAAGAAATTATTAAAATAATAATAATTTCGAAGTAAAGCTTATTTATTTATTTATTTCAGTTCAATACATTTGACTGATTAAACCTCACCAGGTTGGCAAACGGGGGTAATATTGGGACTGCGTTCATTGCTTCACACCGTTCGTGAATGGTTCTAGAAAGATATAGGTATATGAGAGGAATAATTATACATTATGTCACTTGAAATATGTTAATCAGATCTAAAATATAATGACTTCATCAGTAATCCAACGTAACATATGATTAAGTACCATGCAGAGATATTCCACCAGAATTTAAAATTAATTTAAATCTTAGTTAAGATCGTAAGACTCTAATAATTAAACATCAGTCAGTAATTTTCAAGTAGGTGCCTAGAGTTCCATTTAAAAAAAATAATATGGGGTTGATTTACATATTTTCCACAGAAAAAAATTAAATATTAAAAAACAAATTGTATATATCCGGTTACAAAGTATATAAATTAGTTCAGTTAAACCTAATTTAGGTATGTATGCTAGCTTTAAATATTTTAAAATATGTTTCAATGTAAGTCACTTACCCAATATCAATCCCAGTGATAGGAGATCCAACTAGAGTTTTTCCTTGATAATGCTGACGTCTGTAGGTTTTTCCTCTAATGTCTGAATTTCCAACTCCGGTAGCTGTCCACACTAACAGTGTGCAACGTGGAACCTTAATTTTATTGATTGATTAGGTGGCCATCTAATTGGATATATGTAAGCTAAATATTGTAACTTTTCTATAATAGGATATATCTATCTGAAACTCACTTGATTTTCATCCCAAGAATAGCCGCCACAAACCTGGTTTAACGAACAGGATTTGGCGCACAGAACCATATTCCATGCAACGTCAGACAAAGTTTCTGTTCCAGTCAAAGATGTGAACAAAACTTGAACAAGGTTGAACGTTGCTACTGTTACCACAACCATGATTATAAAAATTCGGAAAAATTATATGATATTTAAATGAGAATCTGAAATAAAGTAATGGTTCAGTAATAATATTTCACATTATACTACAATTCTACGTTAATCTAATTCAATGAAAGCTGTTTCTTCTCATTGATACCTTTGAATATTGTATAACATAGATATAATTACGAATTGGGACTAATTAAGAAGAAACCCACTAGGTCTTCATTGTTCACAACAAAAATTTCCCACTGAAAACTTAATGGATGACACGCATTGCTCTGAAATTATGGAAATTATTAACTCACTACAAAATTTCGACTATTTGAATATGATACTGAAATGACATAAATAAATTATACGCTACAATTTATTGTGCAGTCATTTCAACACATATTAGGAATATTAATTAGGGAGTACATATATATTTTTATATTTATAGACGGCAATTTGTTCAAAACTCAAATATATTCAATAGTGATTTGAAAAGAGCAGATTGATATAAGACAATTTTACCATTACATTTAACGCTTACACCTCAGAAATAGTATAACTTTTCTAAATCTTTCATCTCAAGTTTAGAACTCAAATCAATTTTGATTTTTTGTCAAATCATCATTGTGCTTACATGCTACAATTACATCATTTACATATACAGTGGTCTTCAAGATTTTTGATATTTTTCAGTGGCTTTTATTCAGAGTTATACTGACGGAAAAAAATTCACCAAAATGTTCAGGAAGAGTGGATTTTTAATGATTAATAACAAGTGGCCTCCATTTTGCTGCACACAGAGATTCGCCCGCTTCAAAACATTAAGTGCTACACTCTGAAGGACATTCTCGCGATGTTCTTCTGAAAATCTCTTCACAACATTGCTATATTTGAACATAGAGAACAGTCTGCTCATAAAGTCATCCTCTTCGAGTTACAATACAGAAAGGCAGAATAAACAACCATGTGATGAACAATTGATTTATTTTTAGCTGCCAACGATAACAAAGTTCGCACAGATTAAAATCTAACTACAGGTGCTAAAGTTTCATCATAATCTATTCAAACTCTCTGTGAGAACCCGTGTTCTATTAATCTAGCTGTATATAAGAACAAATATTTCCATCAGATTCCAATTTACGTTTAAATAATACCCATAAAGAGGTAATCACATTCATATCAAAGTTAGGCTAAACTAAATCAAAAACTTTATGATTGGCAAATACATCTAATTCACGCTCCACGACTTGTTGCCATTCAGAAAATTCTGAACTACAGGGTGGGGCGTAAGTTTGGAAGCAATTTTTCAAACATTAATATAATTCTTAAAAATAAGTTCCTAAGTAGGTGATAGGGTTTGAACTATAGTAGAGACACTACATTATGACGTGGCAGTGTTATTTTTTACAAAAATTTAGTCAATTCAAAAATGTCAGACAAAATAGAAGCCATTATTGCTCTACACCGTGCCGGGAAGTCAGATTCCGTCATTTCAAAGACTCTGTCAATAGCGAGATCGACTGTTTGGAAGTGTGTGAAGCGTTTTAATGAGAGAGGAGACTTGACTGGTCGTCCAAGAAGTGGTAGACCACGCTCACAACGCACCAAACAATTGATAAAATGTGCCCGAGAGAAGATCAGGAGGAACCCGAAAAGGTCAATACGATTGTTAGCCAAAACAGCTAATGCGAGTCCCAGAACAATGAGAAGAGTTGTCAAAGAAGACCTAAAGATGTCTTCTTTCACCCTCCAAAAGAGACAGACTCTGTCAGAAGCTGTAAAGTAAAAGAGATTGGAGAGAAGCAAAGCACTTCTGAGAGAATTGAAGTCTGGCACGGCTGGTGAAATTGTTTGGTCTGACGAAAAAAATTTCACAGTGGAAATGGCTCACAACCGGAGGAATGACAGAATAATTGGTAAAAGTGCAAAAGACATCCCATACAACCAAAAAACTGTCCACAGAACCTTGAAACCTGCTTCAGTAATGGTCTGGGCCGCCGTTTCAGAAACTTGGAGATCTCCTTTAATTTTTGTGGAACAAGGCGCCAAAATCAATGCTAAATGTTATATTGAGAATATTTTGATGCCAATGTTGGAGTCAGCTAAGGATCACTTTTGTAATGACACTCTATGGACATTTCAGCAAGACGGCCGCGAATTCACCTACTGCAAATGTCACTCAAAACTGGTGCCATGACCATCTTCCACGGTTTTGGTCCAAAGAAATGTGGCCTCACTGCTCCCCAAATGTTAATCCTATGGACTTTTCGGTATGGTCCATTCTTGAATCAAAGGCCTGTGGTAAATTCCATCGCAGTGTGGATGATTTAAAGCGTTCGCTCCAGAGATCTTGAAAGGAAATTTCACAAGAACAGTTGCGTGCCGCGGTAGGAGGAGTTCGGAGGAGATTTGAGGCTGTTATTAAAAACAAGGGGGGACATTTTGAATAAATTTATGATTTTTGAATTCTGTAAACCCTTATGTAATAATACATAACTGTAAATTATTAAATATATTTTTCGTTGGATTATAATATGCACTTTCATTTGCTTCCAAACTTACGCCCCACCCTGTACAACTATCTTACTTAATCGTATTAGGAACAAATTTTATTGACGAGACCTCCTTCATCATATGGATACGGATTATTATTTTATTCACCATACCAGTGATCGAGGTGTCCGACCAACTCGCACAGGTTGCACAGATGGTTGATCATCACCTGGTTGAACCAATGGTTGAACTACTGGAAGGTCATCAGCTGGTTGAATCATGGTAAGTTCATCAGCAAGGTTGTCTCCTGAAGGCACCGCCAATGGATCAATGGACATCTTATTGGTGTCTTTGAATCATCAAAGATCACATCCCTGGAAAAGAAAATCTTCTTAGTTGCAATATTATACAGCCTATATCCATTAGTAACTGATAAATTGTGCTGCTCACAAGGCTCTGAGCAGCACAATTTAGCTTTATGATCTATCTTATTTCTCTCATCATGTGAGATATGTACAAAAGATGTACACCCAAACACTATTATGTTTTACATTAAGTCTCCTATCGTATTAGTGCTTCATATGGAGTTTTACATGAGATAGAATTTTTACATCTGTTTCTAACATAAGTGGCAGTAGCCAGAGCTTCAGCCCAGAACACCTCAAGATGTGAATCTGAGATCATGCATCTCACAACTTCAATTACAGTTCGATTAAATCTTTATGCTACTCAATTTGTTGTGGAATTTTTGGAATTGATTTTTCATGAGTGATACATCCTATAATTTAAAATGATTCAAAATTTTGTCACGTATATTCTCATCCATCATCTGAACGCAATGTCCTAATTCTTCGTCTGTGAAGGGTGGTTTGATTTAAACCATGGTTTAAACCAAGCTAGTTTTATAGTTTATTTTTTTATCATCCATATCATTTATATCACTTTTAAAATAGTTTTGTTAAATCATTTAAATAAATAAATATAGTAAGTATATACATATAAATATAATTAGTTAATCTTAGCACTGTAATATTTGTAATGGAAAACATTAAAACTACAGGAAAACAGAAACATGGACAGGGTTTTCTCCTCACCATATTGTGTTATTATTATATTATTGTTATAGTTCTTTAGATAACTTTAAATTGTTCATTTAATTAATTTAAATGAACTATAGACCAAGTATGGTCTAACAGGGCTTGATTTTTATTGATATGCAGATTGATAAATTATTATTGATTTTTTTTGTAAACATGATGAATCAGTATATTTTTAGATCTCAATAAATTTATCATTATCATCATTATCATTTATTATTTTCTAATTTCAAAATATGTATTACTGAAATCACTGCACTTGTCCCTTGCCCTACATAACTGTTGTCAGTCGGGGTTGTCGAGCACAACGGGTTATGAGAGCTTAGCTGGCGACAGTGGATGACGTCACCAGTTGAATGGTATGGAGACATCTGCATGGCTAAACCAGTAAGTCTAGATCTGGCCGCTAGCGACTGGAACATTGAGTTGCACAGAGATTCTCAGCTCCAGGTGCGGATGTAGTGATTGCACAGGGAATTCCAGCGTTGTACATGTAATGCATACAGAAATAATTGCATTAGAGGATTGAAATTAATAATATTTTTTTAAGAACATTCCTATATATGGTACACGGAAAACTGCTAGGCAGAAAACTGCCGAAGCAGAAAACTGCCAGTCACTTACTGGCAATTTAATCAGTTTATTCAATAATAACATTTAATTTATAAAAAAGTCGTTCGCCTTTCGTTAATGAGTTAAAGGGATATTCATTTTTACAAATAAAAATAATAGTTAAATGTACACAAATTGATTAGAAATATTACAGAAATTAATCAATTAGAATATAAAAATTGAAAATATAACCTGTCTTAGAAAATGCTAAGAGAAGAGACAAAGGAATAATTGTTCATATAAGGGACAGAGTACAATTTCATTGTTTACACAATACGTCTTTACATTATCAGTTCATAACGGGTTTAGTATCTAATTATTTTGTTTTGTGTTTATAATTTGAAAATAGAACAAGTCTTCAACACTGCAAACCATTCCCTATTGCATAAACATATTTACCATGTGGTTTAATGGTTTTAATGTGGCAAAGCAGAATGAATATGTGTTATCCACATTGAACCAGTCTAACCATCATAAAAACACATAATTCACATGAATTGTATACACCACATCATATCCACATGTAAATTACCGTAAGTGTTAATTGCCACATTCATAGCAACATGTTAAATACCATACTTATAAACTATGGTAACTACACATATTACCACGTAAACAATCATGTAATAAATATGGTATCCATTTCCAAAAATATGCATGGTATACACATGATTTTAATGTGTAAGTGCCACATGGTAAACCATGGAATTGTTTGTAGGGAAGCATAATATTCACTTGTACTCATAATAAAAAAACTTTAATCGATGTTCGTGAAATATTTAGAATTTGCAACCCATCATCAATGATTATTAAACTAATTAATAATACTTTTTACATATAAATGAAAATTGTTAAAATGAATGAGGTGTGTTAATGAATAAGAATGAATGAGAATAAAAATGTAAATGTAATAAATATTAACATACATATAAGTTGACTTAACATTCACTCAACATATTGTATAATTTAAAATTATGTTATTGTGAGAATATCTAATTATCTAGTATTCACAAATCAGTACACAGGGTTTAACGTTTGTTTCGGAACCAAAGGCTATAATACTGACGTCAATAGGAAATTAAAAACAAGAGACTATAAACGTACCTGAACGTGTTTTGAAAATTTACGTAACTTTGAAAATAAGTTAAAAATAGTAATTATAAAATCTTTATGTCTACTGAAGTTTTGGTTTACTGAGTGTTTAATAAAGTAGATTTGTTGGAATATTATTTTTCTTTGAATATTATTTAAGTATTCCAATATCGATGTAGTTATTACTGTAAAAATGAATCCTCAACCTCTTAAAGAAGGACTAACGCTGTTTTTTTATAAATTAAAATGTGTTTATAACTAAAGAATATATCAGAAAGTCAAAAAATATACATGTATTGCCTATAAGTGACTGGCAGCTTCTATCTTATATTGTCTTAGCTTACTTCTTCTCCTATTAAGGGATTCCTTTCTAACTGATTTACTTATTGATCTAGACCTTCTTCTCAATTTTCCTTTGGCTGATCTTACTGATGATCTTATAGAACTTCTTCGAGAAGCTTGTTCTGAACCATTATTTTTTAAATTATACAGGTTATTTTTAAGCTTTCCGAAACTTGTTCTTAACCCGGTAAGAGAGTCCCTTGGGAAAAGCATTTTCCTTAATAGTTTAGAGTGAGTTCCCAATTCAATGTCATTAGAGCTATTAGTTCTGAATTTTTTCGAATATATTATTCCCATTAGTATTGAATTTATGATCACAATGACCAGGATTATTATGTACGCAAAAGTTGAATATACTTGGATTTCATCGGTACTGAGGTCTAAATCTTTAAAAGTGAAAGTTAACAAATCATTGGCGGGCAATTTTTCGATTTGAATTCTGATGGATTCATGTAATGGATTAGTAGCGTTAATATCGAATATACGTAGAGATTTAATGTCAAATACATTACTTCTGTTAGCTTCGTTTAACATATTCTCTAATCTAACTTGATTTTCTACTTTTGCTGGCCAATGAACTCCAGTGGTACTGATAGTACACTTATCTGGTACTATGTGCAAACCTGTAACTTGTTGTCTGAGGTTGCGCGTAGGACAGTCCAATGTGACAGTTTTCTCAGTATGGGTATACATTATTCTATGGTTTCTAGTGCTAGTTAAATACATGTCGTGGGAAATTCCTAGCCGTCGAAAATTACCTAACCTAATTACTTCTGTCACGTTTCTATTAAAAGCTTTAAGTTGACAGGATGATTCCTTTTCGTCCCAAATAGGTGGATTTTCCGTCGGAATATAATTATCTTGAACTATTATTAGTTTAATTTCGTTGGTTAACATATAATTTTTCCCATCAAATAATATAATATCCCTTTTTATATCTGTTATCATGAGTTCTTGTGGCTGTAATCTAATTGGTAATGGAATTAACTGGAAAATATCGTAAGTAGATTTTTCTACTAGAGGTTTTATCATCATATAATGATTTACAGCTACGGCTCTTATCTCAATAATAGGTAATATGTCATGTAGTACCATCTGGTGAGGTTTTTAATGGGAAATTACAACTGGGGAAAATGTTTTTCTCCTTCAATAATTACATTTTTGAAGATACAAGAGTTCCGAATTGATTAAAGATCCTCTTAATAAAGTAAGGTTATTATCTGTAATTTACAGTAATAACATAGCATTCGTACCAGTATTTTTCAGTTGTGATAAGTTCCAAATTAACATTTGTCTTTCTTCTGTGCCTTTATGAAGGGTTGTCATATTATCAAAAATTATCTGTAGGTCCTTAATTGACATGGATACATTCTCAGAGAGAATATCTATTCTTTTATTTGTCATAAGGACCTTTGAATTTATTTTGTGTAAATTAGCGTTCAGTCTGTTAATGTCATCTGTATGATCTGTGCCGCTAAATAAAGTTTTTAATAGTCCGCCTGTCACTGCTGTGGCGGCTAAAGCTATCCCTACACCAAAAAATACAGATACAGTAGGAGGATTAATAGCAAATTCTGGACTTTGTCCAATATATGATTGAGTAATTAAAGTGTTGGTATTTTGATCGGTATTTTTTACCTTATCCCACACTCTGTTAAGAATAGCCTGTAAAGAAGTATATTTATTTTCGATTTCAAGTAATATAGTTTCAGAACACATCTGATTGTTTTGAATGATCCTAATTATATCGGCGTAGATATTTTCTATTCTAAGCTATAAATAGCCTACTCTCCGGGAGAAGCCCCAATCTGCTTTAAACTCTGTTAAAATGTCTTTTAAGACCAGCTGTCTGAGGGACTTGATTGTGACCTCCAAATTGTTTTTTATTTGTAGACATAAGGTCTCTAAGAAACTTAAATTTATCCGAGTTAAAAGAAAAGCACTACTGACCATGGATTTGCCTTCCTAGGGGGAGATCGTCATTGGCGAAGCATCCGCCCTTAAGTTTTCTGACCGAACCCTCTCATTTGGAATACATATGACCCGAGATGATGCCTAGGCAAATAATTCAGTCATAGAGCTCTATAAAACAGGTTTGAGTTACAAACTGCACTCTATAAATGTGACATATTCTTAATTTTATCTTACATATACATGATTAAGTACCTTAAATTATACCTTTTATCTTTACTGATAATAATCAGAAAATTATCATCCTCAATAACATAATACACAAATAGATAAATCATTTCCTAGGTCTTAGATTATAAGGTTTAGAAGTAGGTTAAGGTTGTGTATTGGAAACGTCCTCCTCCTGTCTGGTATCTGAAACAATAGGTATGTCTATATTAGCATTATCAGTTTTAGAGATTTCCTCTTTAGCTTCAGCCTCCTTTGGTGTCGTATTAGTATCCAAGACAGAATTGTAAGGTGGGCCAGAATCCTTCATGATGAGTGTGTCTGGATGAACATCAAACTTAATCTGAGTCTTCTCTTCCTTGATCCTGACTGTGTTTCCATTTTTAGCTAGTATGACGAAATGTCTTGATACTGGAAGATCTAGTTTGTTTTTAGGTATTCGCTTAGGCAATTTTGCGTAGGTACGAAATCCCACTACAATATCCTTTTCTTTCCTTTTTCGGTTTGTGTTTGTAGTATACTTCTCTTGAATGACGAGTAAATTTAGTCTGCAGTGCTCACTGAACTCGGAAATCCTTCGCAATCTAATATCACTGTCTTCTTTGCTAATATCCAGTCTGGGCTGAGCAAGCGTTACTGTGGGAGAATTATATCCATATAGTATATAAAAAGGGGATTCTTTGACTGTGGAGTTTTAACAATAATTAATTGTTAGTTTAAGAACGGGAAGTAGCACGTCCCAGTCTTGGACCGCCAAGGTGTTGGTATAAATCCTCAAAAGTTTGTTGGCTTCCCTATTCACCCGTCCTGATAGACCTTCTGATTGGAGGTGATATGGCGCCGCCTCCACCTTATCAATGTTATAGAATTGACAGAACTTTCGTAATTTTTCTGACTTATATTCAGCTGCATTGTCACTTAGAATGGTCTCAAGGGAACCATAATGGGAAATTTCATGTCTAATCCCATTGATAATGGATTCAGATTCCTTATTCTCCAATGGCAATAGAATGGTATATCGCGTCGTGAAGACGCTTACTACCATAATATATTTATTATTGTTATCGATTGTTGGTAAGGGTCCCAGTAGATCTGTGCTCCAGGTTTGGAAAGGCTTGGTAGGAATAGGATAAGATCCTACAGGTATACTTTTCGGCGATTTTTTTGCTATTATACAAAGTTCGCACCCTTCAATTCTGTCGTTGACGTTCTGACGTTCATTTGATATTGAAATAATTTCTGACAAATAACTTCATTGTCCTGTGGAGGTCTGGTGTCCAGCTGAAGCCTCCTTGTGGAATACTTTGAAAACCTTATCCATCAGTTGACCAGGCACCCACGGTTCAAGTAAGTGTCAGTATATTTTGACCTAGTTATGTGTCGAGTGACATTTAGAATCCCTCTGAGTATATTAATACTCGCCCATTTGTCCGTCGTTTCAGATTTACTCGATGTTATCTTCTCTATTATTTCTTGACAAACCTTTTCCTTCTCTTGATAAGCACGTAATTCATCTGTACTGGAAGGGGTTTTTATTGGAAGAAAATCCTACAGTTTTTCTTTTCCGCTTTGATCTTCCTTCACCTGTAAGTTATGAATTCTACTGATTAGTTTATTGTCCAATATTTCCGCCAGGTCTTCACAGTTCTTTTCTACCTCTGGTAATCTTGATATGGCATATGCAAATAGGTTAGTCTTACCAGGAAGATGATAAAGTTTGATACCATATTCCTATATTAATGCAGTCCATCGGTTAATACAAGCATCTTTGGTTTTCTTTTTCAGAATACCCAGAAGCGGCATATGGTCTGAAAAACGAAAATGGGGTAGTGGAGAATAATATTTCTATATGTCTCTAAGGCGAATATTAGCGCCAACGCTTCCAGCTTGGTGGCCGGGTAATTGCGTTGAGCTGAATTGAAATTTTTGCTGATGTAGGATATAGGATGCAGCACAACGTTATATTCCTGCATCAGACACCCACCTTAACCAGTCAATGAGGCGTCACAGTAGAAAAAGAATGGGCGTTCGTAATCTTGGGTTTTTGAAATAGGACTACTGGTTAATTTCTCCTTCATATTATCTACTGCTTCACTTTGTTCGGTGCCCCATTTAAATTTTTCCCCCTTCCTTAAGAGAAGGTATAAGGGTTCTGCCAGAGTGGCAAATCCTTTGACAAAGGTCCTAAAATAATTTACGACCCCCAAAAAACTTTGGACCTCCTTCTTATTCTTTGGGTAAGGCATTTTATTTATTGCTTTTAATCTGTCCTCGTCCATTGTTAAACCTTGCTTTATTAACCTGTATCCGAGGAATTTAACGGTATTTGCAAAGAATTTGCATTTTGACACTTTCACTTTCAAATTACCTTCTGCTAATTTTTTTAATACTGACTCTATTTTCTGAATATGTTCGGATTGAGTTTTACTGAATACTATTAGGTCATCCATATAGGATAAGATATTACTACCTAGTAAATCATATAGCAGGAAATTAATAATCCTACAAAAGAACGCGGACTCCACTTCAACCCGAACGGAACGCGGTTGAAGTGGTATTCTGTATCATTGAAAGGGAAAGCGGTTTCATCTCTAGATTCCTCGGACACTAAACACTGATAAAATGCAGAAGCCAGGTCAATCTGACTAATGTACTCCATTTCGTGTAATGAATTTAATATCTCACTGATCTTAGGAATTGGATATGTTAAAGTCTCACTGGCTTCATTGATTAACCTATAATCTATACAAGGACGTATCTCCCCATTTGGTTTAGATACTATAATCATGGTGAATTGTATACACTTTTTGATCTTGAAATCCCGCCCGTCTTTAACATATTCTTAATAACCTCTTTTAATTGGTCCCTATTAGCATGCGGAGGATTGTTAATAATAATATTATCTCTTTCATTTATTGTTAGTGAATCACCAGTATAAACGCCTAGAGGTCCTCTCTTCTTCCAGCATATTCACCTGTACCTGTTTAATAAATTAGTTATTAAGGGTTTCATTTCTGGGTCATCTCAGTTGGTATCTTCTTCTAATGGTGGTAGGGTTTCCTCCCTCTTCTTTACCTTCACAGGTGTGCTTTTTCTTAACTTAACTTCTCTTTCGTCACTACAATCTGCTGCGACTGAATTTACCAGTTGTACCTTCTGTAGGATACTGCTCGTAGACATTTTTGTACCTTGTGGAATGGTAATGAGCTTATCGCTCACGTTTACCATCTCCATCCTTATACGGTTACCTCTTACTCTAGTAACAGTATATGGCACCAAAATTAAACCTTTATGTAACTGAGAATTGTTAATAAACAATTCTTCACCGTCTATAGCTCCAGCGATTTTTATCGTACATTTTATACAGGAATTGCTTTTAAACTCACATCCTCTATAATATGTAAGTTTAAGACCTTCTCTCCTTCCACCTCATATAAAGGCTCCGGACCTGTACTTATCTGTTTAAATTCCCTTTATGGAATTGTGTGTCTAGGATTTGTGTTTATTCTGAATGTATTCATTCATAACTATCATCTCCAATTGACTCTCCTTACGCAATCTCTCATGTAGTTTCGTTCCTACAAAATGTATCTTACCCTCGGGTAGATTTATATCACCTCTAGCTAGGATATTCATTCCCAGCAGGAGGTTCAACCTGATTGCACTGGTTTTGCTAATTACCAAAATTTTTCTTGAAAGTTCCCTTTTGGAAACTTCATTTCCACGATTAACTCCCCCAATATCGGAATAGTTGCATTTGATGCATCTCTAACCTCCCTTCTGTATGGGCGTAACTTGGTTTTATCTTTTATGAGTCGTTCAGATATCAAACTGATAGAAGCTCCTGTATCAAATAAATTAGCCTCTACAATTTGGCCTTCAATGTTCACTTCTAAATGTGGGCTATTCAGTTTTCTGTATGGGGTTTCAAGTGAGTTATCGTTTACTAGACTTAACGTTTCTAGTCATTCCGATTCCTCGGAAGAATCCGTCCGATCCTAGTCATATGTTGATATTTAGTCACCCAAACTAATTATTGATGAGCCATGTTGTTTCTTTCTTTTCTCACTATTTTTTTGTTAATCTTTTATTTTATTACTTGGGTACATAATATTGCTCTCCTCATTGGAGAGCATGCAGCAGCTGTCGAAATCTTCATGAGACTTTCGATGGGGACTGATTAACAACACTAATTGCTGATCTTAATCAAATAGAAAATATCTGAAGCACTAGAGCAAAATAATTCAGTATATGTGGTATAGCATGAGGAATTGCTAATTTTTTCATTTATTTAAAGTAAGGCTTGTTTCGATGAATATAGAAGGATATCTAAAGCCTAGATCACACAGTCAGAACTATGTTGGATCGTTCTTTGAACGAAGGGAGAATAAACGAAATTCCGGCAACGCTCGTTATCATGATTGGAAAATCAATCATGGTCACACGAGCGTTGATAGAGCGGTGTTCTACGAGTGTAGGCGTTGGCTCGGCGGGGTTTAAAGTTGGTAAAGCGGTATACTGCTTTTGATTACGGAGCTGAGTGGATGAAATTAATCAGAAGTTCTGGTAGATTTTTGATATCAATCGATAGTTGAGGCTCATCATTTAAAGGCCTGACACACCGGAGGAACTTTGCTAGAGTGTTCCTGTAGCAGGGCATAAAATTGTTAACGCTGACCAGAAGTTGGCCCCCGTTCAGGAAACGTCGTATACGCTTGACCACCGCTTATGTTCACACTTACGGATCCGACAGTTTTGAACTACAAAAAATATTACGAGCGTTGAGAAGCAGTAGCTTTCCACTCCGCAAAGTTCCCCACAGCAACAAAACCCAGTCAAAGTTTGGCACCATTATAGACGCAAATACGTAAATCTCAAATGCTTGACCACCGCTACTTCGCCAGCATTGCCCGGGCGGTGATTAAATGTTGCATGAACTTTGATAAGGCAGTTGAAAACGTTTGAATCACGAACATGAGTTTTCTGAAACGGTCTCAGAAAATGAAGCAAAGATTCATTGCAGTGATGAACTTTGGTTTGATGTTGGTTAGGAGGTTGCATAGCTCAATACTGCCAAACCAACGCTCGTTGCCTCTTCCTACCGTTAAGCCAACTCTATGTCAACGACGGCTTCAGCGGTGCATCGCTATGGCATCACCTGTGTTTTATATTTCGAAACATAATTTTGACACACAAACTCATAAAAAAATAACAACGCTCTGCCAAAGTTTGTCAACGTTTAATCCCCGCCCGGGCAAAGCTGGGGAAGCACCGTTCATGATTTCTGCATTGGCCTAGCAGAATGAAGCGTTCACGAACTTGCTTCTAGCGGTGCCAAACTTTGGCTGGGCGGTGTTTTAGAGGTAGCGAACTTTGCAGAGAGGAAAACTACCGCTCTTCAACCCTTGCAACATTTTGAAAAGCTCAAAACCGTCGTAGCTGTAAGGGAACATAAGCGGTGGCCGTGCATATACAGGGTGGGGCGTAAGTTTGGAAGCAATTTTTCAAACATTAATATGATTCTTAAAAATAAGTTCCTAAGTAGGTGATAGGGTTTGAACTATAGTAGAGACACTACATTATGACGTGGCAGTGTTATTTTTTACAAAAATTTAGTTAATTCAAAAATGTCAGACAAAAGAGAAGCCATTATTGCTCTACACCGTGCTGGGAAGTCAGATTCCGTCATTTCAAAGACTCTCTCAATAGCGAGATCGACTGTTTGGAAGTGTGTGATGCGTTTATTGAGAGAGGAGACTTGACTGATTGTCCAAGAAGTGGTAGACCACGCTCACAACGCACCAAACAACTGATAAAATGTGCCCGAGAGAAGATCAGGAGGAACCCGAAAAGGTCAATACGATTGTTAGCCAAAACAGCAAATGTGAGTCCCAGAACAATGAGAAGAGTTGTCAAAGAAGACCTAAAGATGTCCTCTTTCACCCTCCAAAAGAGACAGACTCTGTCAGAAGATGTAAAGAAAAAGAGATTGGAGAGAAGCAAAGCACTTCTGAGAGAATTGAAGTCTGGCACGGCTGGTGAAATTGTTTGATCTGACGAAAAAAATTTCACAGTGGATATGGCTCACAACCGGAGGAATGACAGAATGATTGGTAAAAGTGCAAAAGACTTCCCATACAACCAAAAAACTGTCCACAGAACCATGAAACCTGCTTCAGTAATGGTCTGGGCCGCCGTTACAGAAACTTGGAGATCTCCTTTAATTTTTGTGGAACAAGGCGCCAAAATCAATGCTAAAGGTTATATTGAGAATATTTTGACGCCAATGTTGGAGTCAGCTAAGGATCACTTCGGTATTGACACTCTATGGACATTTCAGCAAGACGGCGCGACTTCACATACTGCAAATGTCACTCAAAACTGGTGCCATGACCATCTTCCACGGTTTTGGTCCAAAGAAATATGGCCTCCCTGCTCCCCAGATGTTAATCCTATGGACTTTTCGGTATGGTCCAATCTTGAATCAAAGGCCTGTGGTAAATTCCATCGCAGTGTGGATGACTTAAAGCGTTCGCTCCAGAGATCTTGGAAGGAAATTTCACTAGAACAGTTGCGTGCCGCAGTAGGAGGAGTTCGGAGGAGATTTGAGGCTGTTATTAAAAACAAGGGGGGACATTTAGAATAAATTTATGATTTTTGAATTCTTAAACCCCTTTTGTAATAATACATAACTGTAAATTATTAAATATATTTTTCGTTGGATTATAATATGCACTTTCATTTGCTTCCAAACTTACGCCCCACCCTGTATGACTGTGCTTTAACGAGGACCAACTTCTGTTAACGGTAACGAGCGGTGATGAATTTTTTCACCGCTTAAGGAACGGGTGTAGGTCATAATCACCCCGGACTTAAGCCCTCCCCCCCGGTCATAATCCCCCCCCCCCCCGGTCACGAGCCTCCATATTTATCTAGCTGAGCAAATGAATAGCAACTTAGATAAGTATAACTGAGAGTAGCTACCTAAATATAGATAATTGAGAGGAGTAGCTACCTAGATAGGGATACTCTCAGTTAGTTCTATCTAAGTAGCTCTTCATTTGTTTAACTAGGTAAATAAGGATTCCTAAAATACCTAAAGAAAACAAGATTACTATTCATTAGTCCGACGCCCCATTAGTCCGATACCAAATTGGTCAGACGCCCCAATTTTCCGATAGCACAGTAGTCAGACACTTATGAAGTTTATTACTGATTTAACATAAAATATATATATATATATCGGGGGCGTCATCCCGAACCCCCTGCCAGATAATTAAAAAATCATGAATTGTGCAGTACAACAAACTAGCGTATACAACAAACTACATAATTAGCTATTCCCAGTTATTTCTATCAAAGTAGCTCTTCATTTGTTCAACTAGGTAAATAAGTATTAAAACACAGGGTGGGGGGGAGAGGGGGTTCGATACCCGAGGGGGGGGGGCTCATGTCCCAGGGGGGCTCATGACCGGAGGCTTAAGTCCGGGGAGGCTCATGACAGGGAGGGGAGGGGGCTTTAGTCTGGGGGTTGGGGGTGGCTCATGACCATATCCCTCAATTAACACCAAAAAAAAAAAAAGTTCGGCCAAAAAGTAAATATTTATTTAGTTTTATATTGTTTGTATTAGTTTAGATTTACAATACTTTTGAATCAGTCAATCGATTTGAGTTTTTAAGTCTATATCTTATTCATTAGAAAATAAATTTTTACCCTTCATCAATAATTAAACTTTTGAAGGTGATAAATAAATAATTTCGCCCAGGGGCTCAATCCTGAATTGTCTGTGGTGAATGTTAGGGAAAGAGGTGGCGTCTTTGGACTCTGAACTATTGTAATATGGATTATCTTTTTTTTTATTTACCATGCTTATCATTTTTTTTAACAGTAGTTGCAGTTTTAGAGAATAGCGCTAGAGTTATGCTCTCCAACTAAGAGGTTTAAGATTTTTCTGGTATGTAGGATTAATTTTCTATAACCTTTTCATTTTCATCTTCCGTCTGTGAATGAAGATACTGGTGCTTGTGTCTTTTTCCTACAAATCTCTTGGTAAATGACTGCATATTCACGTTCTGCATCTCTGAGCATTTGTAAGTGACATTATTCACATTGAACCATTTTCTTTTCTGACTGCTTCTTCGAGTTCCTTTCCATTTAACGTCAGCGATATGGCCTTTTATTCCAAGCAGAGGTCAAACCTCATAATTATGATAAGTTTTTAGTTACTGAAATTAATATAAATTGAAATAGGTAGCATCTAGATTTAGGTGATCCTTATAAGATACGTCCGTGAGAGAGGCACCATTTATTTTTTAATGGTAAACTCTGCTGCCTATATCATTTGATCTTAACTTAATTACAGTTGAAAAAACTAATTTGATTACAGAGTTAGGAATAGTTATATAAAATATGTTATATATTAGCTGCAAGTTACAAATTATAGGATGGTTCCAATTCTTCGATCAAAATACAAATAAGTATATAATTAAAATTATTTAACTTTAATTATATACATTTTCTGGTAATATCAAAGATGTAAAACCGTCCAATAATCCGCAACTTACCCTATCGCAGAAAGTAATCGAGCTCTAAGAGGTATTAGCATGTATGTCCGAAATGGTTAACATGCAAAGAGAAATATGCCCTCACGGCCTCTTACTATTATTATTATTATCAAAGAGGTATGTGGTATCACTATTTTTAATTCAAATATTATTCAAATATCATACAATGAATAATCATCACAGACCAATTTTTTCTTCCACCATCACGGAGTGATTGAAATGGGGATAATTAAATCTAGCATACATAAAATAATGAATATAAACTTTTAAGTAATATATGAAACAGAACTATATTAGGTCTGTATATCAAAAAACTATGGTAATGGGTGAGAGATGGGGGCGAGGGGGGGGGGTGTTTGTGAAACCCCGCGTACCCCTTAATTCTCACCCCATCATTGGGTTAACTTATATTGATGCCTAACATTGTTACCAGTATCGTCGATTAGGTTATTCATATGTCTAAAATTTCTTATATTCAGTACATTATACAGTATACTAAATAATTCACCAGAGTCCAGCAACATGTTGATGAATGGTACTGATAGAGTACTATCTGTGGGGGGAGGGGGAGGGGGAGGGGGAGGGTTATTAATATAGAAATGTCATGGCATGTCCTTTCTTAAATTATAAACGAGAATGATTTCAAGTTTCGAGAATAATTATGATATATTAGTGTGATTTCATTCGAACACCCACATATAGATGTTTCAATATTACCAACCAAAATGTCCCAAACTTTCCTATTACTATAGTTCAGGCTTACTAGTACTTCCATGAGTTCAGGTAAATAATTATTAGTAATTATTTATTTGGATTTAACATTCTTATACTTTTTGATATTAAGTGACCAAAATAAAATAGTGAAAATACTCAAATTATTACTGGAGAACGCAAATCAATAATTATAATTAATTTTAATAGAAATGTTAAGCTAATTGTAAAACAGTAAGATTTAATGCCACCAACCATCTATATTCAAAGATAATTCACTAATTGGTATCTTAATAGAAATTAATTGGCATCTTTTCTCAATACTACGAGAAGGTGGAGCTTATCCTATGCAACGTTGTCAAATCTCAAAATTTTGACTGAAAACTCCACGGTTTTTGCATCTAAAATTTAAAGTGACCTCGTTTATTTTTCCCTGATAATACTATAACAAGTTTTATTTAACCAATTTAAAATAGCCACGAAATTGAAAATAAAATGAATATGATTTTACTCAAAATAATTACAGAACATCATATAAATTGGACTGTTATATATTTTGAAAGTAGTATAGTTTAAAATAATACTTTATGGTTTGCTTGATTCAAAATACTGCAATTTAGTATTCTTAACTGTTGTTTGTAATTAACTTACGGCTTTTTTCACCTGTACAGTACTTCGTGACGAGATATAACTAAATGTTCATTAATATGTTCAGTGATTTTATTAACGATTTCATAGTTTTCAATTTTACATTAAGTATTAATAGGATTTATTTTAAATAATGATATCTTTTCCACGTGAACTAAATATTATCTACGCCATTGTAAAAGGGTTAAGACAATAGCTGTAATGGAGCAAACTTCAGGAACCAACTGATTACAGTGGATGAATCTTCATCTTAATTTTTCAAGTCGCATAATACAATTCATAATAACTGTAAAATTGTAACGATTGTATAGTTTGTTTCTTAAATTATTGAAAATGTTAAATTATTGTTTGTTAGGTTAACCTTACTTTTTTTCAATTACGGTGATAAGTGAATTCAACAAGAATGTTAGAATATATGTATATGTATGATGTTCAGTAATTATCTTAAGTAAATTCAAATTTCATTTTATTTAAATTTCCGTGGCTTTTTAATGTTAGTTAAATAAAACTTGTCATAGTACAATATGATAAACTTAAATTAATACGGTACTAGGACAGAATGCCTACGGACAAAATGCCCACGGACAAAATGCCTACAGACAAAATGCCTAACGGACAGAATGCCTAACGGACAAAATGCCTAAAGGACAAAATGTCTAACGGACAAAATGCCTAACGGACAAAATGCCTAATGTACAAAATATTTGAATAAAGAAAATGGAAATTGTAAAATAATAACTTAAACTAATACTGCCAAGTGAAAAAAGAATTAACTCCATATTTAAATAAAAGGGCCGAATAGAAAACATTGAAGTGATGTCTGTAATGGAATGATTATCGGTAAATAAAGAACAGAATACATTATATTGTAATATAACTTTTCATAATTGAACATCAAACAATATTTTTTTTTTAATTTCTGTAAAATATAAGATAAAAATATATACTACGTCTTGGTTACATCTCATAAAGAATATTAAATTTTTTTCAACGGAACTTCTAATACTATAAAGGAAGTTGAATGAAATAAATATTGGCGGCATTTTTTATAAGCAGAGTAGTTAATTGAATGTCAGTACTAATTTATATAATCATTGTAATTACTTAACTTGCTTTAGAACTTCAAAAGCAACTATAAACATCACTATAGATTGAAGATGATTATAGCTATCTAAAAGATTAAACAATATTTTAAAAAATGGAAATAGAATAAGATGATTATAGATGTCTTTAAAAAAATGAAAATTGAAGATGATTATAGATATCCAATAAAAATGGTAAGATGTAGGAAGATTATTTTTTAGAGCCAAAATCACAAACACAGTGAAATGAAATAAGAGAGAGTTTACACTAAGCTCGCTGAGTTACAAATGTTCATATTCAATGTGAAAGTGATTTAATAAACTCTCACTGAGACAAAACTCTTTGTTTCCACTTGGTTTAACTTATTTTAAATTTTTGTCCACAACTTCAATATTTAAAATAAGTATAACTGCATTTTAGGCATTTTGTCCGTTAGGCATTTTGTCTGTTAGGCATTTTCTCTGTTAGGCATTTTGTCCGTTAGGCATTTTGTCCGTTAGGCATTTTTTCCGTGAGCGCACGTCAGTACGATCTCCGTTATCCCTAAGTCCATTTTGGTAGACGGCTTGTTAAGACAACGATCGCAATCCAAGGAAATTTGCCTGGTTCCAACAGCGAGTGGCTCTTGCAACCCGAAAAGGATAGTCGAGTTAAACACTTCCTGTTGTTCTCATGTTCTCATCCCCTCCTTACGACCTCAGTCGAAAGTTCCAAAATATATTTCCTCTTCTTTAAATATTATATTCTTCTTGTATTGAATGAAAAACATCTTAAAAAAACTCCTTCAGCTTTGCTTTTTTCCCTACATCTGTAAAATCGTGTGGGTGAAGATTAGAATATACTAAAACTAGATTACGTGCACTCATCAGAGTGCATACCTTCGCCACCGCTTTAACCCGTTCCATCCCAAAAACTGATAAACTGGTAACTGGATAATGACCAATCGTACCACCAAGTTTCATGTAATATGGTTTAATACATTTTTGAGTTATAAATGACCTTGACCATGTCCTTTGACAAGATCGCTCCCAAAATTCTACTAAATGGTTCGAGGACATTGACCAATCGTCCCATCAAATTTCAGACAATTTGCTTGAATACTTTTTGAGTTATAGAGTTATAAATGAACTTGACCTTGATCTTTGATCCTTGACCGGATCGCTCCCAAAACTCTACCAGAAGATCACTGGACAAAGACCAATCATTTCACCAAATTTCAGGCATTTGGTAGAACACTTTTTCAGTTATGCGAATAACAAAATGACAAATAAATAAATTAATGCCGGGTAAAATATGACCTTCTGCAAATTTGCGAAGGTAATTACAAGTCAAAATTGATTTTGTAGTTGATGAAATATTTAATTGTTTTCCATTTTTAAATTACAAGAATATATTTTTTTTTTAAACCAAATATAGTCTTCATTATTTTTGATATTAGAAATACACAATAACTAGGTCCAACAAACGTGGTTATCTAATTATCAAAGTACCAAAGTTAAAATATGATTTAAAAATTCCATTTGCATTGACTTTTTTATGTAAACACTATTTTTCTTATAATAAACACAGTTTACTTCAGAACTGAAAATTGAAATGGAACATGAGAATAATGATAAAAACTTTTCGTTATGGTTAATATCAAATAGTGTAAACAAAATCTATATATGGCATTTGTACATTATTTTATATATATGAATATATTAATAGTTTATATAATTATAACTTCGATAGCGCAACGACACGAAACTTTTTTAATGAATGACACATGAATTTACTTGAAAAAATGTACACTGTGTACAGTATCATTAAGAATAAAACACGTGACCTGAAACAAATCACCGTGAGGCCTTCGTCTAGTATTGTTCTATTTATTTCAATTCTTTTCTTTTCATATTAAAGAATATAGTAAGAAAATAATCACATGAATATGATAAAAAGTAAAACATT
Source organism: Caprella mutica (assembly GCA_947561585.1). Classification (NCBI taxonomy): domain Eukaryota; kingdom Metazoa; phylum Arthropoda; class Malacostraca; order Amphipoda; family Caprellidae; genus Caprella; species Caprella mutica. Next base: position 82,149 of record CANNZV010001530.1, read on the forward strand.
TTATGATATTTCTCATTACCGGCGAAAAGGCATGGTTACAGGATGTACACGTATTTTGTTTGGTTTTCAGTAAAATAATAGAGAGATTGGTGAGGAATGATTTAGGCCCTAAATCATTCCTCACCTAAATTTTAGGGTATAAAGCTGAATAATGAGAATATAAAGCGACGCTGTTTTAGGCAGATGATGACTTGCTGTCAGTCAAATCGAGTGGTAAGGCAGAAGAAATAATTTCATGATTGAAAACGAAGGTGATAAATGGTAAGATACTCATATTATGAGCATTTATTTAAAAGTATTAGGAGTATATAAGAGCTCTATCTCCAGTTATGAGATGCATGGGTGTGTTTGAGTACATAAGGGGAACGCCACACTATATATCAAATACAATCTATGCGGCTTAGTTACAGAATGTTTGCGCACACCAAGCTCCGTACTGAGTGGCAATAATACAATAATACCTAAGAAATATTTGTTTTGCTTTTTTGTTTGTTAATCTTATTTTAAATGGAAAACTATTCTTTGGCGTTTACAAATGAATGTGTAAATAATAAATAAAGGTATTTATGAATAAAAACTATGGAAAAACATATTCGTGAAAATTTTATAAGAGTTTTAGTGAGAACTGGCACGCATGAGCCAGCGGCTAGGTTAGTGAACAAACTTTTTGAGGGCAAAGTTACTAGGGTTAAGGGATAATAAGAGAGATGCGATTAGGAGTTCGGAGATAAATTGGAATCTGACTTACTCAGTGGTGGAGTTCATGGGAAAGAAAAACTTAATGGAAAAGCATACTGTTCCCAGGATTATTGCATGTGAGAAAATTATGGTTTAGATTAACACGGAAATATAGAAGTTGCAGAGATTAGAGTATGGGATTTGGAGAAGGCTAATAAAAGCACCAACATATAGACCAGTGGCTAGATTACAAGGAGAGGTGACAAGCTCATTTGTCAATATGAAGATTGAATTGGGAATGCACCTTATGAACACAGGAAATGGATTACTGATGAATTTGATTTGGGAGATTGAGGGAGAGGAATTTTCTGCATGAGCAAAATGAATAAATATTTCAAGAAATTGGGGTTGAAACCACGTGGAATAAGGTATTTTCTATATACGTACAATGATTCACCGAACTGCCACTGCCAACTGAGTTGAAGAGGAAGACGAGCGAAAAGTTTAGTGAAGTTGAATATATAGTTGGGAATTTAAGTTGAGTTAAATGGGGCAAGATTATGAAAGTACTAACAGAAGTACCATATGAGGAAAATGGTAGGAGGGATGGGAAGATAATATAAGATAACAGATAAATATCCGGAAGAAGATAAACAGGTGTGTAGAGATTATAAGTTAGTAAGTGGTAAGCAGGAGGATAGAGCTAGATTGATGAATAGGGGGGAAGAAATATAATATAGATTAAATAAGGAAATATAAGAAGTTTGACGGCGGACTAGGATAGCTCATAGGTATTTAAAAATAGTTTTAATAAGTCATTGGAGAGAGGACGAAGAGAGGAAAATATCATGGAGGCTGAAAAGGTAAGTATTAAGGGGAAAGTAGGGGTTATGTAATAAGTATAGAATTGTGAGGAGTTTAGGGACTAAGGGAGGAAATCACATGCTTGTACCACCATCACTGATAGAGAATTCAAGGAAAAATTTGTTGCAGTTTCTAGGGAAATAAATGAGGAAGATAGGGAAACGATAAAGGAGCTGTTAGGTAGTGCTTAAGATATGAGAGGGAACATGCAATAAGATATGACAAATAAGTTATTGATATTTAGCCGGTAGTGGAGAGGATAGAGATGGTGATAAAGAAGATCAGAGATTCTTCACCTGGGAAAGATGTGATTAAGATAAGATATAGGAGAAGAGGATGTGTGGAAATTTAATTTAGTTGATGTTTAGGGAAAGCACAGGTAAATGAGAAGAGGGAAAGAATAGGAAAATATTTGTGAATGTACACAAGAAGGGAGATAGGGATAATGAGGATAATGATAGAGGGTATTTCTGTTAGTAATGGGAAATAGGATTATAATCAGGGTCACATCTAAGAGTCTTAGCCCTAGTAACCTAGGAAGCTAGGGACTGGTCCAGACGGACTAGTCCTCATGTAAAAATATTAATAATTTTTTTAAAACCGATTTGGAAGCTGTCTTTTCAAGACTTTTACTTTTCAAGATAATTTCATACGATTATACAAAAAGAAGGTGATGAATGGCAAGTTACTCATATTATGAGCATTTATTCGAATATCCAGGGTGTCCCAGAAAAACTGGAATACAACTTTAAGTTACAATATTTCAAACCCTATTGAAGGTATATTTTTTTTTTTGTTCCCCACTTAAATTTTAAATTAAATTAGGGTTGAATTAAGGGTTAGATTATACCCTTCTCCATCCACAGTTAAATTTTCCTTAAGCTTCTTTCATTTTTGTGAATGTTATATCGATTTTATTGATGGGTGGGGAAAATGACTTTTGCACAAATAGTTAGAAAACCTAAGAAATATTTGTTTCTCATCTTTGCTTGTTAATTTTATTTTAATTCGATAACTATTCTTTGGCGTTTACCAATGGATGTGTAAATATCAAATGGAGGTTTTTATAAAAACTTAATAACGAAAAGTCAATTTTTCGAATTTTATAACAGTTGTAGTGAGGACTGGTCCGCTTGAACCAATTACTACGTTACTGAGCAAACTTTTAATGGCTAAGTTACTAGGGTTAAAAGTTGGGCTGCGGAATCAGAAATAGTAGACGAGAATGAGGTAGGTTTCAAAAGAGGAATATAGACAGCAGACGCGATTCATGTTTTATGATTTTAGAAAATTCAGAGTATTGGGTCAGGACTCAGGAGTATGAGGCCCCGCAGTCAAGGCTATTAAATTTTAGGAAAAAGTTTTTCCTAAAGAGAAAAAGCCTTACTTGTGAAATGAATATGAAATTGGAGGGAATAATTTAAAGATAATTAACATGAGATTATGGTGTGTCGGGTTAGGAAAGAGGTTAAAGAAAACTGATAGGAGATTGAGGGAGGAGTTTGTTACTCCGTCTGTTCTGTTCAATGTGTATTGTATCACCAGGGAGTTATCGAAAGATAGAAGAAGCTATGTGGTGTCACTTAAAACAGCGGTGTGCTTCTGAACAGGTAGGTGGAATAAGAGGTGTTCAGCTGGAAAAAGAATGAACTTAAACTCTTTGCTAACAACACTACCGTCATGTGAGCGGGTGAAGAATAAGGAAAGGGATTTTTGCGAAGATTAAGGAAGTTATGGGACAGTTCTAGGAAAGAAATAATGAGGATAAGTAGTAGATATTAGTATTTGAGAATAATGGTATTAGTATCATTGAAGGGACCAGAGGAAGATAATGGAAATAGAATTAGACTTGCAAACGGGCTTGGCGCTAACGTTAAGAATCAAATTACTTATGGTATCTAACATAATTACTTATGTTATGGTAACAGAATGTAGACTAGGATTTTAGTGTATGTGTAGAGAACGGCTTATTATTTGATAGTAGTGTTAGGTTTTGATGGGGGAAATACAAAAAGAAATTACAGAGTTAGAAAGATAGGAAGTATAGGTATCTTTCAAGCAATAGGAATGGATCAAATAGAAAGTATTGGATAAAAGAAGTGGGATTATAGACCAAGATTAGGGATTTAATCTATTAAGGATAAGAAAAGTACTCTAGATGTAAATCTAGTCAGGGTTTTAAAAACGAAATGGGAGGTGTGCTATCTTTGTAGGAGGGATCAGCCTCTTACTCGGCAATAGAGGGGCTGCAGATTTCGGGAGCCAGACGAAGGACCGTATCCTCACAATAAAGAACATATTCAAATACTTGACGACTTATTCCACACTTACTTTTATACTTAGATAAGTATACTTTTAAATATTTATAAATATACACTTATTCCTATATTTATAAATATACACTTATTCCTATATTTATAAAATATATTTAATATACTTAAATATATACTAATAACAGTAATTTACGAGTATCTGTTTTGATAAAATGAGATCAATTTAGAGAAAAAAATAGAAAAATAGTAAAATGCACGATAAAAATTTCTTAATTTAACAGTGCATCGATCATAGTCAACGTGATTTTCGGGAAAGTTCAAAGCCCTCAATTCACCGCCGGAAAGTTCATTGCACTCAATTCATCGCAACTCAATTCACCGCAAAGCAATTTAATTCAAAATATAACAGTAATACAACAAATTTATAATGAAACAAATGTATTAGCCACTAAATACACATCAATTACGGAAAAGTAGATGCTGGTTTAAGATGTAGTTACGTGTCTCATTGAATATTTATAAAGTATTTCGAATCAAAGAAAATGGGGAAGGAATTTTGATGAAATATTAGTGGATATATGAAATAATGTAAATTAAATAATGATTGTTGTCTTGTTATCAATTTCATCGGGATAGTATTTGATTATTGTGGAGAAAATTAGGTGATAATTTTGTGTATTGGTACCTGAGTGCAAATCTGACGATGCGGGATTTGCAAGTGAGCGTCAGCTCGAAGGACAGTCATGGAAGTACTAGTAGAAGGAAGCGGTGTAACGGCTATCCAACAACGTATAAGCGGGACCATGAATTAAATAGTTAGAAGGATAGTCGCACTTGAAAACGGCGTGAAAGTGTGACGTCACGCGCGCCACTCATGACGTCACCTGGTATACAGATACTCGCATCGGAAATATTTAGTTATAGATTTTCATGAAATAACTTTAGATTGCTTGATCAAATATATAATTAAAGACATCGTAAATGTTAATATATAATTATATATATACCTAATACTGAAATCATTTATTAAATTTAGCTCAGATCATGAATCAAATAGTTAAACTATTCAATTCATGGTTATGATGGTATTCAATAATAATTAGATTTGTGTCGACTACGATCGATTGTGTATTCCTTCAACAATGATTGATATTGCAGAACTATAGAGAGTAAATTCTGATATAAAAATGTAGGTATAAGAACTATTTATCACGATAAAATCGATATGGTGAAATATATATAATATTTGTCGGTGGATTTCTTCAATTAAGGAATGAATGAAAATCATAAATCACTAACTTTATATTGTGGTTCATAATATACATATCCTCAAAAACTGCAAGTAGCGTTTAAAAAAATGAAAATTGTGAATTTCCATGATAAAAATATAATTTTAACAAATATAATAATAATAATAATACACATTCTCATAGTTAAGTTAAACATAAAATTAATGAATAAGTTTGGAGAACTTGTTCAGTTTCTTTCTTTTATTTTGAATTATATTTCTATTTAAACATTTCAAACGGAAGTAAATCCTACACCTCATATAAAATTGGACAACCTCTTTGGGAACTTTACATGCCGGAGTGTAAGAGAGTTCGGTTAGCTTTTCGAGAGCATTGTGACCTTCTTTCAGGTTCTCACCATGTATGGACTGAAAAACCTTCTCAATAGAAGTGAAATCATCAAAATATTCTTGGTTGATTCTTTTCAAACCTCCTCTACTGACAAATGATGTCCAACTATCAGGCTCGAATTCGGCAACAGAGCCAAGGAATGGGTATTTTTTGGAGAACTTATTCACAATGAATCCAAGAAAATATTCCATTCCAGGAGAATCTTCACTTGCAAACTCACAAGCAGCATCAAGTTGGTCAACATTGAGGTCGTCAACATGAGGAAGCATTTCAGAAGATAATTGTGCTTCAAATATTTCATTGCATACATCAGCTGACAGGCACTCTCCAACATTGAATTTATCTCCACAAAAACGTTTGGAAGGAGAACTGTTCTGTTGTAGCTCTGTCAAGTTTTTTGTCATCACTCTTGATGCCTCTGAAGGAGTTGTATTAACATTAGACGATACTAGAACAGTTCTCCTTCCTAATATGTAACTCTTAAGTCTATTCTTAAAGCTAAGTGGTCATGGGTTATCATGAGCTCGTCCCATTTGACGAATCAAGGAAAAAAAATTCTCCAGAATATCTTGGTTAAGACAGCGAGTAATAATGAAACTAATATCAAACTTCAACTTCATTTCCTGAAACAGTGAAAGGAGAGATTTACAGTTCATAATGATTCCATTTTGAAAGGGTAAGTTATAGTTTTTTGTCTGAACTGAACAATTTTCAATGAATGATATCATTTCTAAAAGCACTTCAACTTGATGTTCGGAATTTGTGAAAGCATTTTTAGACGGATTTTGATCTTTCAAAACGGATGAGTTCATGATATCAAACCAACGATCTGTTAAGAGAATGAAATTGGAAGTCTGCAACTAGTTATCAGTTTTAACTTTACCTTGATAACCAAGATACTGTATGGCACAACCAACAGAATTAGAAAGTAATTGTGCTGCTACCTTAACATTCTGTCTATCAGTTTTCACTACAGATAAGTGTCTTTCATTCACTTTATAAGCAATTCTCAGGTCTCCTGTCTGACACGAAACAAGTTCAGCTACTGAAGTGCTATCCACTCTACCGGCTGGTGTAATGAAACCGTAATCCAAAAAATTATTTCGTATGAGCTTTAACAGATGAGGAACATCTGCAAAAAAATGAATCTGTCTACTTGTATCGTAAGGATTAACAATTGAAGTATTTTCAACAGATACACCCAACTGCGAGTGTAAACCACGATTACAAGGCCCTAAATCGCTAACTACACTAACTACCATAAATCCACTTTCTTCAACAGCTTTCAAGAGGGCAAAGAAGACTTCTACTGTTAAATTACAATCATAGTCAAAGAACACTGGTTGCTTCCAATTATCAAACAAACCTCTTATCATCACCACTTGTACTTTACTGTGTGGTTTGTAAATTCTATCACTACCCTTGTCATATACATACTGACTGGCGATAGACATTTCATCGAAGGACATAACACACACTCTACTTCTGTCAGACATACAAGGACTTTTACATTTTAAAAGTCTTAACACAGACTTCAACAACCCTGGCTCACATTTGATGGAAGAAGTCCACTTTATCAAGGTTGTAGGACATGGTAAGGGCAATTTTCAGACATCACGGATAAACTTGTACGCTTTTGAACTAATACATTTTAAGCACAACCCATTGGCAATATCTTCCTCACTCCATTTGTGAACTTTACCTTTGCTATTGTCGAACATAGCACTTATCTGAACGGGAGTGAAATATTGAGATAAGATGCGTCGCACTTCATCATCAGTTTCTTGCATTGATGAATCCAATTTCACCACAGCCTCTTTGGCAAGACACAGCTCGTGTTTTAATCTCTTGATGATCGTTCCCTGAGAATTTTCTGAGTCTGTGATGGTTCTCTTCAATGCTCTATTTTCCTCTTGCACCGCACTATTCTTTTTTTCCAGTTCTGCAAGACGTTTCATCACTGTTTGGTATTCTACTGTGAACTTTGTGTAGTCTGCATTGCATGAGGTTTTTGTTGCATGATAGCCTTCACAGGCGGAATCTGTTGGTATATCAATAATTAGAAACTGCAACTTAAGAAAAAAACAAAAATAAAAAGCATAAGTAATTATATTATTTTGATACAGAAGTGAGGACAGTAACATTGCCTCTGATAACGCACTTGCTGTAGTAGCTAGATATCACTTTTTGGTCAACTTGACTTTTTGAATGTCAGAGTAGCTATATAATTTGAAAAGAGCAAAGCTACTTACCAATCAGAAGCTGTGCTGTATCCCATGCAGTATTTAGTTTGGGCTGGAACTCTTCTTCTGTAACAAGAATTGTCTTTCTAAAATTTTATATACATATTTGCTTGTATACATCGGACTAAGATAATAATCTGAAGAAATTAGTTATATTAATCACAGAAGTCATGTAGAAACGTAGATTGATGTGTAAGTATCAAATGTTCAGTAGGTATCAGGAATATCTCATGTTATATATATATATATATTCACCAAATGGATCTCCTGGAGTATATGCCCCCAGGAAAAGCAAAGAATATATATTTATAGTCAATAATAAAAACAAATATGATGGCCCAATAAAAGTTTAAAATTAATCAAAGCCCCAGACCAATGACACTAAAAATAAATTTTTAAAGTCAAAATTAAATAGTCCAAACAGAGAATAGGGTCATAACTATTCTCTTTTATTTAGCTAAAAATAAAATAAGTAAATTGATGCTGTAGCTACTTATGAAGGTAAAAGAAAAATAGGATGCCTCTTACATAACTTTAAATTATTTAAAGTTCAGACTCTGTAGCTAATAAGAACAACAAGCAATAAACAGCAAAAATTTCAATTTAATATCATATAACATAATAAATTAAGACATTGATGATGTATTAGTTAGCTACCTGGTGGTTGTGAAGCAGTCAACTCTTCCACCACTTTCCTGTTTGATCTGCACTTGTTTCTATCCTCCCTGGAGAGAGCAGAACCTGTAAGAAAAGAGATTTAATTAGTTATGATGAATAGGTATATCTGATAAATAAAGAAATTTAAATCTGATAAATACATATTACAATTTAATAAGAACTACGCAAGGCAAGATGGACAAACAGAAGATAGGATGTAAAAAAGAATAAAAAATCTTCTATGGCAAACGATGTATCTTTGACTGGCCTAGAGGCTAGAACCTAATTTAGTATATAGCTATGTACAAAACTACAAACATGCCACTCTGGAAAAAGTGGTCTTTTCTGATCGATTAATCTCTATTTTTGAGTTTAGCAAACATTAAAATACAGTAATAAATTAATGGGAACTGTATAATCTTCAGCATTTAGCCTCTAAAATTTTCCAGAGAGCCCTGAGGTATTTTCCAGAGTGGCAAACATGATGGCAATTATTGGCAACAACAAACCATGTTAATTTTTTTTAATATACCTGAAAAACCTAGGAGAAAATAAAGAAAAACAAGCCATCAAAAAATAATTTACTCTCCAAGGGAACTCTGGAGTCTGTCAGTCTGGACTAGCTAAATTATTGGCTAGTATTACCCCAAGTAATAAAGCATGACCTTTCCTGGAGAGAGAATGTCATAGTTTTTGAGCATTTCAACTCCTCAATGAGAGAAATATCTAATCTCCTTGTGATGTTATTTGGAGAGTATTTTTCAATAATTTCCCATTTTGGAGAAAAATTTTGGTTATTTTAGGAGAGCTTGAGAGAGAAATGGAAAGTCTGAGAGCCACACTCTCTTACTTGGGTTTTACAGTATTACCATACTTTATTACTTGGTCCAGGATCCAAACATATTCAGAATTTGAACAGAATTTCTGACTAGATAGGTATAAGGCCACTCTGCATAAGACATCCTGACTCTCAGGGACTTAAATTGATATAGAATTACCTACTCTCAGGCCTCAGCTGATTCAGATTTCAGAATCAGGGACAGTTAAATTAATGGTACCTAACATAGGAATTAATTCAAAATCTCCCTCAGCTAAATTAATGGTACCTAACATAGGAATCAATTCAAAATCTCCCTCAGCTAAATTAATGGTACCTAACATAGGAATCAATTCAAAGATTCTCTCCCAAGATCTCAAATTTTTACAAGTGGGCTCAGATTTGTCTCAGAGGAGAGCATAGAGTTTTGGAAAAATGTTCCATATTCTGCAGACTGGAACTACCTATAGGGTAGGTAGGTACCTACCTAGCCTAGAATGGGAATTTAATTTAGGTACCCAAGTTATACTTATACTTATACATAATATAATCATAATGGCAACATAAACTCACAAAGTTTAGTGGAGGAATGTGGAGGAGCAAGACCAGCATTTTGAGTGACAGATGAGGGAAGAGATGCTGAAGGTATGAGCAAGGTAGGAACTGCATCTTCTTCAATTGATTTTAGTTGGGCAGGCACAGGGATATTTAAAAGTTCATACTCCAAATTTCTTTTAAATTTCACTGGCTCAAAATGAAGAGAACATACACGAGCATTATCCGTATTTATTTTGTCACTGCGTCGGCACTTTGCAATCCATTGTCTCTTTAGCTCAATATCTTTGGGAAATCTAAAGAATTGAACACTGGACTGTTTACTTTGCTTTTCAGAACATCCAAATACACTGCATTGAATAGGCATTATACCTAGCTGACTAGTTAAACATAGACCAAAGTAAACAATGCAAGAACGGTTCAACGGTAGAACTTTGAAATCCAAAATCGTATTCCATGTGACGTCACCTTCTTTTTCTTCGTCGGTATTTCTGTCGAGTGCGAGTATCCTTCTAACTATTTAATTCATGAGCGGGACCATCGTGTTAACACCTTGTTGTTAGCAATTAGTCAAGTGAGCTTCCCTGTCTCTCTTCGCTTCAGTCAAAACAGCTTCCATGGCGTCTTGTTGTTGTTCCGCTGTGTCGTGTGGTGACGTCACAGCAAACATATGACGTCACCCTAGCGACAGACTGACAGTTCAGGGAGCATTCGCACAAGGCTCAGTGACGTTTGAGAAACGAGGAAGAGTGTACGCATCTAGTACGCGCTTCACCAAACGCTTATTCAAGTCATTAACATTGCATCTTTTGCCTAAATATTCATCAATTAATTTTCTTACATCAGTTAAATGTCCAAAAATGAGAAAATTATTGAGCAAAATGATCAGATACCTAAAGTATTTTGAAGAATAATGTGTAAGTTAACATCAGCTGTTGTGCTAACGAGAACAGTTACTCAATTTACTCAGTCAGGTCTGAGATAGACACATACGCGTGCACTCACCCTCGTGTCTAAAACAAAACTGAGAATAACACGATTTTAACGGCTAGGTTAAGCCCCGTCCAGACGATCAAATTTTTTTTAGAGAAGTGACAAACTTGACGACAAACTAAATGACAAACTTATCGTCAGTTTTCAAGGAGTGTCTACACGGTCAAATTTTCTCAATAAAAAGTTTGAGGTTCACTGGCGTCAGTTTCGTCAAAATTAATGTTATATATCGTGAAAATAAAAATTATATAACTTGGTATGTATATTTTTTAAATTTAGAACAGTAAGAAACCAGAAAAAATAATTTGTTTTTAATGACAAAATATCGTCTTGAAAAGGATAGTCAAAAATAGATCATAGAAAACAATTCACAACGTAGGTAGCCTACCTATAACTTAGATCTAATACATTCTAATACAACCAAGTATTAAAGAGTCTGTCGTCAGCCATTGTAACTAGATAGATACTAACTAAGTTTGAAAAAAATGAGGTTTTTGTAGGTGTACCTAGCTGTAATAAACTAAAATGACGCGCAAATAAAAAAATATTATTGCCGGAAAGTCAGTGTGTACTTCAAACTTTATCGTCAGCAAATAGTTTGACAAACTTTTTGCTGACGATATCCAACATGTTGGAATAAAAAAACTGATGAAAAGTTTGACGGTTTGCTGACGCTAGGAAGTTATCGTCATTTAGTTTGTCATTAAGTTTGTCACTTCTCTGAAAAATTTGACCATCTGGACGGGGCTTTAGCCGCCTGAGGACAGTCATGTTAGAGAGTTCATAGCGTGAGGTTGTCTGATATTGTTTCTACGTCAATCGTTCACTGTGAACTATCTAGTGTTTCTCTGTTGGAATCTGTGTCTTGGAAAGTCGTTGCTTGAGGGTTGATTCTCTTGGTCTGAAATACAGCTAAGTGGTATCTTTAGCAGACAAGCGTAGCTGCCAAGTGTTTGTTATCTAACAAACTAAGACCAGACTGTATTCTGGTGGCGCGGAGTCTGCGAAGTTTGTGCTGTTTGTTTTTGAACAGAAACGCGAGTCCAGTCTGCAGAATCTGGTATTCTGTGTTATTTGTAGAATAACGTTGTGGTGTTTTGTAAGCGCTGGGTGGTGGTGGGAAATTTTGGACCCATTGGGGTCTGTTTATTCTTACAATTATATTTAATCAATCAATACATTATATGTCGTATTTAAACATTTATATTCCCAGTCATTTAACGTAAATGTAGCTAAAAGAAAAAAACATTGTAATCTTGCACATTTGAGCTGTGAAAACTAGCTATCTTATATCAATTATATATTAATACTTACAATTCACAAGTAGATTTGTAAAAGGACAGAACTGTGTGAAGTTCCGTTCACTTTATAATGTTTACATTATAGCATTGATATGAAACCATAATTAACTAATGTTTAAAAGGAGTCTCATCTATACGTTAAACATTAGATTATGGAAGCTACCATTTTGAGATCTCTAAATAAACCCATTTTTCAAATTTGGTAGAATTACAAATATTAATTGTCATTTTATTACCACATATACCACATATACTAATAATAATGTATAAAGTACGTCCACTCATTACATAAATTAAAATTTACCATGTGGTGAATTAAGTTACGGAGAACTTACCATGCGGTGAATTGAGTGCGAGCACTTTCTGGCGGTGAATGGAGGGTGAGATCTTTCCTGTAATCAGTCAACGTCATAGTCCAAAACAAGCCCTTTAGAGTGTAGACGACCTCCAAATTGGATGTAGGTTTTTCTTCCCTAGGCTTTCTATTTCTCCAGCAATATATTGTTTCATGATGATATCGGCTAATCATGCTTGATGCATTCTAAAATTCCATATGTATACTAATATGTGCAGATGTCATATGCACATTGAATGGCCTGTGCCAATTTTCGACATAAGTATTTGTATTTTGTTATCTGTGTGAAATGTATAGGCTTCTGTTAATCATCTCTGAAATATTTACTTGTGTTATTTTTATTTTTATTTAATTGTTTTCGTGATGAATTTGGGGTGCAGTGAATAGAGTTGTGAAGAATTTACCATATAGTGAATTGATGGCAGTAAACCTACCTGATACCTTGATGATGAAGTCTTCGAAAGGGAGGAACAACAATAGCGATAAAAAGCCGAATTATCAGAATCCTTCAGAAGTTCAAAAATCAAATATTAAACGCGAGACCAGATTTTAGGGTGTGCCTCAATAACTTACCATATTGACTGGCACACAAACTTTTTTGTTTCCGCTGAGAAAAGAGATGATGGAAAAGGTGAAGAGCTAGAGTTTCTTCAAATTTAACTACGAAATATCCTTCCTTCTATAGAGAGGTCCAAATCCACATTTAGAAATGGTTCTGGGTGAGTTACTATAATTTATAGATAGATTTTGGAAGTTTATAGAGAAATAACAGATGATTATGTTACTTTCACTTAGGGATGCCTGGATGGGACTATACCAAAATTTTCACTGAAACTTTTTATTCTAGATAAAATTTGAATTGCATGTTAATCAAGTTATGAATAATTAAGTGCAGTACAGCGGTGGTGTTTCCAAAATTTATTGCATTATTATAATTTTACAGCAGCCTACTGCTGGCAATCAGTGCACTCTGCAAATATTACCTGTAACATAGCGAGGTTTGATGTGTTATAATCAGCCGAACACTCTGGAAATTAAAGCATAGAAAACTGCAAAGTTTATAGCAGTAATAATTATTGGTTATTATTTCCAGAGTTTCAAGCAGTATAGAGTATCTAATAAATGTGCACATAAGAAATGTCATTTAATATTAATTTATTCTGATGTAGATTTAAACAGATATGTCCGAAAGAGATGTGAATGGTAATTTTTCAATGGTATTAGGACAACTTGCCGCCGGACAATTTGCCGTGCGGACAACTCACCACGTGATCTATGTTTAACCAACGTATACATCATTTACATATATTTAATTTTATTTATATATATAAAACAAGAATTCATATCTATACGCTCAAGAGTGACGAAAACCAGTAGTTGGCAAATTTCATTATTTCAATTTATTTGTTTCTTTTGTTATTAGAATTTCACTGTAAGAATATTTCAGGCCGCAATAATATTTGATCTATTAATTTAAATGAGTAGAGGGTTTAACGTCTGCTTCGAAACCATGAGCCCTCTCGTTGATGTCAAAAGGTTATTAAATACAAGGGACAGGAAGAAGAAGTCATAAAGGAAAAGTGCTCCTTGAACAAAGGCTCCAAACACCAGTTGTTGACAAGATCATGGATGCAGGAAAGTTACTCTGTGAATGCAGTCACTTACCAATGAATGAGTTGAAACAAGATACAAGCAAGTATAAAAGGAAAATTAAGAGGTGATAGTAAATGTATTTTATTAGACTACCTAACAGCAAAATCTAAGATCCACTTAACGCCATAATCTAAGAACCTGATAACCTTCTAATAGTGTATGCAAAATATCAGAGCTCTATTATATATTATATTAGGAGCTCTCTAACCTCCTGGGGAGAGGGAGAAAGGGAAGAGGCGACGCAGCTGTTATGTAGTCAATATGCACTCTAAAAACGATCTCTCAACCAATTATAATTCGTAATAATTAATTATCTCGCTATATCTGGTATCTAACGTTCTTCTAATAGAACACACTAAGGCAGGTAAAGGAATATGTCTCAATCGCTGAGTGTTTATAAAGATGGAGGTAGCATAACAGGGGCACAAGTGATACCAAAAAGTGGTGCCATGGGCGTGTCTAAACCCCAGTATATAGAATATGTAGCGACAATCGAGACGTTTAGTATACGTGACGTCATCACAGCAACACTCTAAAACCAAAATTGTCACTACTTATCACTCTATTGTCATTGCTATGCATATTTTTTATACTGTGGTCTAACCAATGGCGCCCCTCCCACTCACTTAGTTTGACAGAATGCATGGAAAGGAGAGGAAGTGCGTGTGAGACGCACCTCATTTTAACAACACTCTACCTCATGCACTTTTCGAAATTCTACTTTTTAAAGATTTATTAGTTACTTACATGACGAATACAGATAATGTCTATGATGAAAAAGTGTATGATTTGATTACTAACTATGCTTTGAAATCTCGATAAAACTATAATTTTATTACAGTAATAACAAGATGAACAGATATGCTCAAATCATAATAAATTCACAACAAAAAAATACTGTTAAACCATAAAAAATATAATAATTTAAGCTTATACTTCTCAAAAAGAAAGACAATCCTACTGACTATTTTCGACTAATTTATTGCACGAAAGTTTGAGATTAAAATACATTATAAGAAAAAAGAATCAATGGCATATACACGTATATCCAGAAACTTAGTGACGACTTGATCATTCTATTAGATTGAATACAAAATATAAATATACTTATAACTC
This sequence comes from Caprella mutica, assembly GCA_947561585.1. NCBI lineage: Eukaryota > Metazoa > Arthropoda > Malacostraca > Amphipoda > Caprellidae > Caprella > Caprella mutica. The sequence goes on from CANNZV010001530.1 coordinate 97,294, forward strand.
TTGTCGACATCTGATCAACATGGAGAAAATATATGTATTAATTACCAAACATCGGAAGTAAATAATAAGTAAAAGCATTTTATGTTCAAACACAATCAATATATATGTAAGAGGTTTAACTTACCTATTTTGTTACATATATTACATGGTGGGATAATATGTAAACCACCAAAAAAATATCATTCATGAACACAAGTTGCATGGTGGGATTAAATATATCCCACCTTATAATGCAGCATATTATTTTCATTTACATCCAGTACTATTGAGTTTAATAATATAATGATAAAAACCACCAATGCAACTTGGTACTTTTTTATTCTCAAATCTTATGACTCAAAGAATTAAAGTCTGTTTCGGAACCAAAAGCTATATTGCTAACATTAAAAGGAAGTTAAATACAAGGGACTCGAAGAGACAGTCAGAAAGGAAAGTGGCTCCGTGAACAAATTCATCTACCACGATTTGTTGGCCAAGCTCAGGTATGCAGAAAAGCAGTTACTTAATTAAAAAAAATGTGGATTGGTAAGTAAATGAATAAGTAAATGAAACCTAAATTCCTACCTAGCAAAAACTCTTAGAGGAAAATGAGAGGAGATAGTAAATGAAGCATGCAAGCCTACCTTAGCATTATCCTCTAAACCAGAAAGTAGTGTTAAAAATGAGTTGTGATTAAAACCTTTATGAGAGTTTATAACCCTTTTAATTTACCTTTTTTCATATAAATATAATAAAATTTAGTGAGAAGCCAATTATAAAAAATAATGTTTTCATAAATCTCACCAATTAGTAAACAATATGTCTTCAGAAATAAAGTATCACAATTGCCACTATTGGTAAATATGTAATTTGTTATCAAAATTGTGATAGCTACAAACAGTAGAGAACAACATAACCTCCCTCGACTGTTACTCGATTAACACTGAGCATTGGAGGAGGGGCATACAACCCCATTGCACCGAGTGGCAGGGGTGCATTGGGGGAAGACATGCCCATGGCGCCTTTTTTTGACATCACTTTTCCTTGCAAGGCATGCTACTTCCATACGTCTATATACTCAGTGGTCTCAATTACGAGCTAGAGCTCATACGAGTAGGATGCTACGTGTTATATTATCAAACTTTGAACGGTATTTTCTACTACATCAAAAAAGCTACAAATATTGGTATTCAGAAACATACAACTCTTACAATTTTGAAGCTACGGCATTGGTTTTTTTTTTTTGCATTTGATTTGCCAAGGAATTCCATGTGAATTTTGATTTTCGAATTTGTTTTCAAAATTTTAAATTCAAAAAGAAAATCCTTTTATTTATGTTTTTCGATTTTTTTTTCGAAAACCAATTCGAATATCGAAATTCAAAGGACACGATTTTGTAGATAATCTCTTGGAAAATCGAATGCAAAGAACGCCAATGCCGTAGGTTCAAAATTGTACAAGTTCTATGTTTTTGAATAGAAAAATCGAATTACGTTCGAAATTCGAATAACTCGTTTTCTATGGATCTATTAAAAAAAATGCAAGGAAACAAAAACGATAGAGAATTCAATTTTATATTAGGCTATTAAGTTTCAGAACCGTAGCTTCATTAATACATTTTTTTTCAAAAACCAATTACGGTCCCCTTAATTATCCCAACTGTGGTGAAAGCATGAAGACCAATTCATTTTATCACTGCAGTGGTGACTTCATTTCTAAACTTAACCAAGTTTCATAGGCTCGCAATTTTGAGTATTTTTAGAGTGTTGACATGGGAACTTAGGATCATATCATGATAGGAATTAAAATGTTGAATAAAGTTTTAGCTTCATAGTTTATTGATTATCAACCATGTTTCAGATGATGCAAACAGTAATCATATTTTGAGCCAAGCCAATTGTTTAATAATTGATCTTGTTTCTAATCATCTTTATTAGTAATCTATTATCAGGGAAACAATAAACGAGGTCACTTTAAATTTTAGATGCAAAAACCGTGGAGTTTTCAGTTTTCACCTTCTTTTTGGTTTTACCATAGGCTTCCAATCTTTTATTAGTACAGTGAGTAATATGAACTATTAGACTATTTGGGAAAAGCTTAGAAAATATTCCAAAAGGGTCTGAAAATTTTGTCAGATCAGGGTCAATAACACAATTTATTTCAGTTGAAGGAGGAAAGCGAGGTTGAAATTCTGAAACATTTTCAATCCATTCCATTGTCTCATTTGTCACCGACTTCGATAACTCATTCAATTGTTCATCTTGATTTGGTAATTCGTCATCGTAACCTTCGCTATCATTTTCAGACTCTGATTGAGTTTCATCTTCACTTGCATTTGTCGCATCAGAATCTGAATTTTCGTCTGTGGATTCATAATCAGGTAAATCCCATAACATTTGGTTTATTGCCTCATCGTCCATACCACCTGGGTTCATCTGAAAATGAGTGTATCAATTAATGTGATTAATTATAAAAGTATAGAGTAAATATAAAAATAAATTGAATTTTAGTAAAAAACATTAGGTATACTATAAAAGTCAGATGGGACAGTGTTGTCCCGCCAAAAAAGTCTAACGGGAGACTAGTGTCCCGCAAGAAAATAAATATTACATTTCTAATGTTTGTGGTATTCAATGGCAACTATGATCAGTATTATGTTCATAGTACAATATTAGAAACCTAATATAATATCATGATACAATATGAGTACACTAATGAAGCACAAACCTTGTTTAGAAAGGAGAAGAAGCACCGAAGAACCTCCTCCAGTGAGAGTAGCAGAGAACCTATTCTCTGTAACTTGTATCATTTTTGCCAAACTTTAGTGTGAATATGTGGCAACATTGCAGAGAGGTATAAAGATCTATTCGTATATGATTTGAAGTAATTCTGGGACATAGATAGCCCTGCAGTTGTTTTTGAAAATTGCCGGGACACATATGACCCCAGAGACTTTATCCGCATCTCTGAGCATTTGTACCGACAGGTGGTTGGTGACATTGTTCAATGTTCACTGAGCCATTTTCTTTTCTGACTGTTTCTTCAAGTTCCTTTCCATTTGCCGTCAGCGATATAGCCTTTTATTCCAAACAGAGGTGATACCCTCTACTTCTGATAAGTTTTTAGTTACTGAAATTAATATAAATTGAAATAGCTAGCATCTAGTTCTAGGTGAACCCTATAAGATCCGGCCGTGATAGAAGCTCAATATGATTACCATTCATTTTTTCAACTGGTAAACTGTGCTGCTTATAACATTTGATTTAAAATTAATTACAGTTGAAAAATCTAATTTTATTACAGAGTTAACAATACTTGGATAAAATCTGTTATATATTAGCTAATCATTTCTGTAACTTCCTCGTTAATAGATGGTAGATGTAACTTACTCTTATGGAAAAGTTACAAATTATCGGACGGTTCTAATTCTTCGATTAAAATCGAAATAAGTATATTTATAATAAAAATTATTTAACTTTAATTATATACTTTTTCTTGTAATATCAAAGATGTAAAACCGTCCGATAATTCGTAACTCACCCTATCCCAGAAAGTAGTCGAGATCAAAGAGGTATATGGTAGAACTGTTTTTAATCCTTCAAATATTATTCAAATGTCATACAATAAATATTCATCACAGACTAAATTTTTTTCTTCCACCATCACGGGGTGATTGAAAGGGGGATAAATAAATCTAGCATACATATAATAATGAATATTGAATATTGAATAATATTAAATAATGAAAAAAAACTATATTAGGTCTGTATAGCAAAGAAACTATGGTAATGGGTGAGAGATGGGGCAGGGGTTGTTGTGAAACCCTGCGTACCCCCTCTCACCTTTTCATTGGTGTATTTTATATTGATGCCTAACATAGTTACCATTATCGTCGATTAGGTTATTCATATACCCAAAATTTCTTACATTCTGCTGACGTTAAACCCCAAATAACTCGGTTGACAGGCGTTTCGTCGACAGACGTTTCGCCGACAGACGTTTCGTCGACAGACGTTTCGCCGACAGACGTTTCGTCGACAAGACGTTTCGTCGACAGACGTTTCGTCGACAAGACGTTTCGTCGACAGAACTTTTCGCCGACAAGACGTTTCGTCGACAAATTTTCGTAAAATGGATATAAACACACTCTAATGTTACAAAACATGTACTTTAACAGAATAATGTATCACACGATCAAATTATGAAATACAAAACTGGTAAGGAGGAAAACTATTAAATTATTTCAATTGTTTGTCTACATTAATACTAAACCAAAACTATTCAATAATAACAAATTATTTTAAAGTAATTTGAAAAATTGTATATGTAAGATAAAACTAAAATATATATATCATATATATCGCATCAAATAATGAAATCATTGAAATCTAAATGAATGTATCCACACATAAAGAGCATTCTTAAATTCAATTCTTTGTCTATAAGTAGCCTTGTATCACAACTGCCCATTAGTATCTTGCCGTGTTCGCTTGGGTAAATGTTTCGTTTCGAGTACTTAGAAAATATTAATATAATTATTTATTAGTTCTACAATGAGCTCATATTTTTTTTGGATAATCACAATTTCGAAGATGGGATATCGTTCGACAACTCTGAACTTTTTGTATTTTAAAGCCAACTACTGGTTTCAAATAATCACTTTCTGGTAAAACAATAATCTAAGTATCAATAAACACTTATATTAAATCTTGATTTTTAATCTAGGATTACCACTCAAATGCAGAAAACCTGCAGTAGTCGAGCAGAGGACATTTACCAACTGAAAATGACTTATCAATTACAAATCCGACGATATAAATCATATTATCACCAGTACAGCACCTGTTATTGAATCTAAATTATATTCTAATTCAAGTATGTATAATGGTACCAATATTCTGATTAAACAGAAGAATCTTTCGAAAGCTAAAATATGAATTTCCATTTTCAAATAATTAGTGTCAAAATTATTGTAGCCCGTAGTCATGATAATGCCACAAATGATTTGTTTTCCTTTTAATATGCGTTTCCTAATAAAATTGTGACACACGGACGGACGCGGCTCTTATTATATAGTATAGATGAAATGTAAATTATTGAGAGGAAATTGTTTAATTTTTTTGTAATCACATATGTAACTTGACCCGAAAAAATATTAATTTGCTTTAAAATAATTTGTTATTATTGAATATGATTGAAAAGATTCAAACTCAACGGGAAATCGATAATATTAGAGGTTATTTAAACTCTGCGTTGAAGGTTTTTTCAGATATCTGAAAAAACCTTCAACGCAGAGTTTAAATAACCTCTAATTTTTTTGAATAGTTTTGGTTTAGTGTCCTTACAATTATTCTATTTTGTAATTTGATCGTTTGTTACATTCTTCTGTTAAAGTACATATTTTGAAACATTAGAGTGTGTTAATATCCCTTTTATTGAAAATTTGTCGACGAAACGTCTTGTCGACGAAAAGTCCTGTCGACGAAACGTCTTGTCGACGAAATGTCTGTCGACGAAACGTCTGTCGGTGAAACGTCTGTCGACGAAACGTCTGCTCACCAATAAATCAATTATATTACTTCCAACTAAATTAGTTAATAAGAGTCACTAGATTCCCTTTTAGTGTCTATCTGTGTATTAGATTTAACTGTGTTCAGGAAATTTTAATATTTAGATTTGGAAGCCCTAGAAGCGAAAGCTTATTGAGCCTAAAGTTCCCATTATATTTTTCAAATAAATGTTGTGAAGAGCAATTATCTCCCGAATTTTTGCTCTAATTGTAAGGGATAAATAAATAAATTAATTAATTAGTATTTCACCTGAGTTACGCAACATGTTGATAAATAGTACTGATTGAGTTAATACTATCTGTGGGGGGAGGTATATATGGAAATGTGTATATGGAAATGTCATGGCATGTCCTATCTTAAATTATAAACGAAGATGATTTCAAGTTTCGAGAATAATTATGATATATTAGTGTGATTTCATTCGAACACCAACATATAGATGTTTCAATAATACCAACCAGAATGTCCCAAACTAATTCCTATTGCTATAATTCAGGTAAATAATTATTAAGAATGTTATTCATTTGATTTTGACATTCTTATACTTATTTGATATGAAGTGACAAAAACAAAATAGTGAAAATACTCTAATTATTACTGGAGAACGCAAATCAATGATTATAAATAATTTTAATAAAAATGTAAAGCTAATTGTAAACAGTAAGATTTAATGCCACCAACCTTCTATATTCAAAGATAATTCACTAATTGGTATCTTAATAGTAATTAGTTGGTATTTTTTCTTATGACTGAAAACTCTACGGTTTTTGCATCTGAAATTCAAAGTGACCTCGTTTATTGTTTCCATGATAATACAAGGCAAGGTTCATAGACTATAACAGGTTTAACGAATAGAAATAGTACGAAATGTTACTAAGAGCTGAGTCTACAAATTATTTATATGAAAACCTATTCTTTAGATTAAAACCTATGTTACAATAATTGACATTTTATATTGATTATTTCTTATTTTATTATTGCAATATTATGTTTGTTCTTATTTTAGACTTTTAGCTACAGTAATTAAAGCGGATGAAAATGTTGACCAGTGCCCATTAATCAACGGACAACGACGTGAATAGTAGTTAGTTTTTGTTCTTTTTACAGTGGTAATAACCATTTCATAGAAATATTTTTTATACCATTCAGAAGATTATTAAATTCTAAAGAATTCTATTCTGACTCACGCCAGAGTTTAATCTATCGTTTAAATGATATTCAAGAAGAAAGACAGAAAGTGTTCCTTCCATTGCTAATTGTCGTAGTGAATAGCAGTTAGTTTTTGTTGGTTTTGCAGTGATAATACCCATTTCATTAAAATATTTTTATACCATTCGATAGATTATTAAATTCTAAAGAATTCTAGGTTGACTCACGTGCAAGTTTAATCTACCGTTTAAGAGATATTCCAGAAGAAAGACAGAAAATGTTGTTTTCTCAATGGCAATTTTTTCCCCATTCGTTTAACCTATTATAGTCTATGAACCTTGGTACAAGGTGGATTCGTTCGTAAATGTCGGAAATAAATTGGGCGTACCCGTAGATAGAATACGTAAATCATTGACAGAAATAATAACAGTAAATCTTAATACTAAATACAACAACTCCCCCTTTCCGCAGTTTGTAATAGAGTCCAATCTGTATATGATTTCTGATATCTTGATTATTTACTTTATGTCTTCATTATCATCAAATGTATTCTATTCTTCCATAGTAACGATCCCTATTTGGTTTAAATTAAATGTTTTCTGTTTTAATCTAAACCAACAACTTCTCCAGTTTTATTCCACCGTTTTGAGATATGGTCTTGAATATACACCAAGTCTTTCATTCGCAGGAGATGTAAATCTTTTGCCTTTCTGTCATAATACTTCCTTTCTGTCAATTTATTTTCTTTGTATTTATTCTCCACATCTTCCATCATCGTTTTCCATTTTTTCTTGAATGTTTGTTTGTGACATGGTACGAAAGAGTCCAAATTATGTCTGAAAACTATTTCAGCTGGTGAGTATCCACTTCTCCCAGGCGTGTTTCACATTTAAATCAGTCCTTCATGAAATTCATCTGAATCCAAGTTGCCACCTTTTGTGGTCTTCGCAATAAGATATTTCATTTTTTCACTGCAGATTCAGCTAACCCATTATTCTGTGGATAATGAGGACTTGAAAATATATGTTCTACTCCGAACTTTCCCATGAACTTCTTCACAGCAAATGATGCAAACTGAGTTCAATTATCAGATCTGATTCTCTGTAGAACTCCTACATCGGAGAAATGTGATCTGATAGTTCTTAATAGTTCTTTTGCTCCAGTTTTCCCTTTAAATGCTGTTATTATTGCCCATCCCGACAATCTGTCTACATAAACTAGAAAATTCTTTCCAGCATACTGAAAGAAATCTGCAGCTACATCCTGGAAAACCCATTCTGGCGTTCTTTCCTCCACATGGTAGGTTTCTTTCGCTTGAGATGGTTTGAAGAGGGAACATTTGTGACATGCCGCAACAGTAGTTTCAATGTCGCTGTTGATTCCTGGCCAATACACAGTCTGTCTAGCTCTTCTTTTCGTTCTGTATATTCCCTGATGAGATGCAGGTAATCTCATTAGCGTATTTTTGAAGCACTTTAGAGATAATCATTCTATTTTCATGCAACAGGACTTCACCTTCAATAGAAAACTCTTCGCTGATATTCCAAAACGGCAGTATGCAGGCTTTAACTTTCATTTTATCTGATGGAGAGCCTTGTATGATTATTTTTTTTCAGTTCTGTGTACTGCCTGTCCTTTTCTGCTTCTCTTTTTATTTTCTTCATATCGAGACTGTCCTTTTCATTATCATCTTTGAAAATTACATTTCTTACATAATTACACAATGTTTCAGCTGATTTCACGTCATCATCACTGGGTTTTTCAGTTGGCTTTCTTGTAAGCACATCGGGGATGAGATGAGTCTTGCCTTGTTTCCATATTGTTTCAAAATTATACTTGGCCAGTTTTTCCTTCAATCTCTGAATCCTTGGATTCGCTACTTGTTCTAAAGTTTGCTTATTTAGGATTGATAGAAGCAGTCTGTTATCTGTGATTACGATGAAATGTTCTAGTCCTGTCAAGTAAATATAAAACTTATTCACAGCCCATACGATTGCCTCTACTGGTAAAAGAAATCTTGATCCACATTTAATCAATTTGGACCTTCCATTTTCTTTCTGAATCATTGCATATCCAAGTCCGTTCAGCTTGGATGCGTCCGTCAGCAGTGTTATCTCTTTCTTCGGGTCATAATGACCAAGAACAGATGGAGATTTCAGTGCGTTTTTCGTTTCTTCGAACACTGCATCATGACATGGCAACCACTGGTATTTGTTTTTCTGACTAAGCAATCCTCTCTGAGGAGTCACTTTTGTACTTATTTCTTGAAAAAATTCACTCAGTTGGTTTACCAATCCTAAGAATGATCGTAATTCTGATATATTTGATGGTTTGGGGAACTTCTTGATAGCTGAAATTTTTTCAGGATCTGCCTCAATACCTTCGGAAGTTACTGAATATTCAACAAATTTCACATTTTCTTGAGCAAAATTGAATTTGTCTGGATTCAATGTGATGCCTCTATCTCTGCATCTTTGAAGTAACTCTAGTACAAGATTAAAGTGCTCGTCATAGTTTGAATCGTAGATAATCATATCATCAACTACTGTTTTCACATTATGAATTCCTTGAATAGCTTCGTCACCTCTGCGACAAAATTCATCTCCGGTTGATGATAATCCCATTGGTGCACGTAACAATCAATATCTTCCAAACGGTATTAGGAATGTAGTTAAAAGTTGAGACTTTTCATCGAGGGCTATTTGATAATACCCTTGCATCAGATCCAGTGCTGTGAAGTACTTTGCCTGATGTGTGATTGCCATCACTGCTTCTCTAGGGGTCGTAGCTGGATAAGTTGGTCGCTTCAAGAACTTATTCAGTTGTTTGAAATCAACACAAACTCTTATTTTGTTGTTACTTTTCGGCACAACGATCATCGGATGACACCAATCCGTTGGAGTGTCTGTCACCGGGCAAATTATATTCTGACTGACCATTTTATCTAAAGTTCTTTTCACCTCGTCAGACCATTGGAAAGGAATTTGTCTTGCAGTGTAAATTGCACTTGGAACCACATCTTCTTTCAGATGGATTTTCATGTCCCGGCGGAATATTGCCCGGCGGATTTTTGCCAGGGTGGAATTTTACCAGGCGGATTTTTGCCCTGCGGAATTTTCCCCGCAGATTATATATTTCTAGGTTTAAATTGGTAAATTGTCAATTATAAGTATGAATTGTGAGATGCAACTTGCATAAATATAAAACGTTTTAATTTAACTTCAACATATTGTATTTCAACAAGTTTTACTTAACCAATGTAAAATAGCCACGAAATTTAAAAATGAAATGAACTTGATTCTACTTAAAATAATCACAGAACATATCTTTTAAATTTGGCTGTTATATATTTTGACAGTAGTTTAGTTTGAAATAAAACTGTGTGGTTTGCTATTTTTAAAATACTATATTTTAATCATCTTAACTGTTGTTTGCAATTCACGTACGGCTTTATTCACCTGTACAGTACTTCGTGACGAGATATGATCGACTATATATGTTCATTGATATGTTCAATGATTTCATTAAGGATTTCATAGTTTTCAATCTTACATTGAGTATTAGGTACTAGGATTTTTTTAAATAATGATATCTTTACCACGTGAACTTAATATTATCCACGCCATTGTGAAATGGATAAGACAATAGAGCAAACTTCAGAAACCAACTGATTACAATGAATAAATCTTCATCTTACTTTTTTAAGTTAAATACCATTCATAATAGCTGTTAAATAGTAGCGATTATATAGTTTACTTCTTAAATTACCGAAAATATAGAATGTTAGAATATATGTACATATAACAGTTAAATTAAAAGATGTTCTGTAATGATTATAAGTAAATTAAAAATTAATTTTATTTAATTTCCGTGGCTATTTAATATTAGTTAAATAAAACTTGTTATAGTACAATATGTTGAAGTTAAATAAAAACGTTTTATATTTATGGAAGTTGCATCTCCAATTTTATACTTTTAATTTAACAATTTAAACCCAGAAATATATAATCCACTGGGAAAAATCCGCCGGGCAAAAATCCGCCTGGCATAATTCCACCCTGGCAAAATTCCCCCGGGCAATATTCCGCCGGGCAAAATTCACCGGGCAAAAGTCCTAGAACCCATGTTAGAAAATTGATCTTGTTTGTAATCATCTTTATTAGTAATGTACAGGGTGGATTCGTTCGTAAATGTTGGAAATATATTGGGCGTACGTACCCTTAGATAGAATACGAAAAATCATTAACAGAAATAATAACAGTAAATCTTAATACTAAATACAACACCAATTTTGGCTCATTTTTGAAAATTTAAAGTCAAAAATAACATGTTGAAAATATGAATAACATAAATATTTTATACATATCTGAGATTTGAAATTTTGAAATAAAAGACAATTACTGGACTTTAATGGACGTGTTAATAAATTTACTTTAACTGACACACAATGAAAAATGGCATACTTAAATAATGGTAACATGGAATTTTGAGCACATTATTTATGTTTAAGATCTATGGAGAGATATATTTAATAAAATTCTTTAGCTACAATGAATCCATGTTTAGAGGTTGGTAAACTGACAGTAATAGAGTATCATATAAATTGACATTTTTAACATTCATTGTGCTGTGAGGACTTTTAGTCCTCAGTCAATTTCATCATATGCATATTATAAATATTTTCGGTAGCATCAGTCGTCTTCTGAACCAGAATTCAACGTCACCAGGCAAGAAGGATTTATTCTGGGATATTTACTCAATATCTAAGGAATGAATATGTCTTGACTGGGATATCGGAGGATAGCTAGTGTTAATTAGAGCAAAATAAAATAAAAATCTCGTAAATAATATACTCAGCAATTTACCCAATATGCCGACGGAACCTAAATACTTGTCCAAGATAATTATAAAATTTTAAATGATCTAGTATTACAAATAACCTCAGCCACAAGATGGTTCTAGGTCAATTCGCCGATAACACATTCGCCGAAATCACATTCGCCGAAAAAATGACAATTTTTAGCAGAATAAGGTTTACTACAAAAATTTAAGTTTATTGAACATCCCGTGTTAAATGATTATTTAAAATTGATCCAATTTTTTATTAACTATAAATTAAACGGTAATTAATTGTATGGTTTTAATGCCTTATAAATGCTTGTTCTTAGTCCCATTATAAAAGTTTCTTAATAAATTTAGTATTATTTATTAAATAATAAATATTTAATTCATTTATTCTAACATAAATTTTTTCTATTTTTTAAAAGGAGTTTCTTAACATAATTGATTTTGAGTTCCTTTTTGTACTCAAATACATTTCTCCATATTGTCAATATTTTATAAAAGGAATAGTTATATGAATATTCTTAAAACCTAGAAATAAATCTGTTTCAACTGTACCTTCAATAGTTGTTAAAATATACGAATTTAAAGTTGGTCGCCCTGTATATTGAAAGCTTCACGATTGACTCACAGTAGCAGACTGATTCCATAATGTATATAGAAGGAATAAAACAAAAAAAATCTTTTTCTTTTTTAACTGATAATTGTACACAGAAAATAAGATTAACATAGAATTAATAAACTGTCACAAATAATGCAACAATAACATTAAATATTGGTTAATTAATTAAGTTAACGTAGATACAAAAAAGTTTAACCAATAATTTTGTAAATATTTTAAAGTAATTTATACACTTATATGTAAGTTTATCTATATGTAATTTCATCTGGACTTATGAGATATATTTGTTTCCCTTTTTAATAATCAAAAGAATTTCGGCGAATGTGTTTTCGGCGAATGGACCGGTCATCCCCAAGATAGTAGAAAGGAAAGAGAAATTAATGGTGCACATGAGTGCACTTAAATTATTCTATTTGACTCAACCCATCTCTGTCTAGCGATATATATTTAGAGCTATGCATTTAGTACTTTAAATCTACTTAAGTAAATATTAAGTACTTATATTAATTCCATTTTATAAAAAGCACTTAAATACTTGAATGCACTTAAGTACATTTTTAAATACATTTTTTATATTTACTTGGATAGCATATATATTTATATATATATAAATTGAAAATATGATTCTATCAACCAAAAATTGAAAATATGATTCTATCAACCAAAAATTGAAAATATGACTAAATCACTTCAACATGTAGACAAAATTTATGATTAAGGGTTATTATGAGCATTAACCGGAATTAAGACTAATCAATAGAAAGTCTTGTCTGGTAGAGAAGACTTCTTTGGCGTCTGTGTCTTTCGAGACAGAGAGAAAAGACTTTCAACGGGAGCAGAAGATGGAATTGTAGTATCAAAGATATAATACTACAATAAGATACACTATACTCTCTACAATTTCTATTTTCACTGCCACCTGGTATCGAAAGCGGGAACTAGAATTGAAATATAGTAAGGACAATCGATTGTTTGCGTGACGTCATAACAGCAACACTCTAAAATCATATTCAAAAAAATTGAAGAACGTAACAATATGAAAACTGTTTATTTATTTCCATCATAAGAAACGGTGACAAATCCATTCATGTTATTCACACTACTTAACCTCAATTTACTATTTATGTGTGTTGCCTTGTTAACATTACGGTCACAAATCACTCTCTACTAGGAATAACAATATTGATAGGTTGCAATAATTTAGTGATTTGTGAAGTGAAATAAGCAAGGGAACAAATTTAAATAGAAAATTAGTGGTTTAGCAGGTTAAACATTTTATTTACTTTATATTCATATATTGTATTATACAAATTAATAACTACTTTTTTTACAAATTAACCTTCTTCAATTGTTTTAAATATGATTTTAAGTGTTGCTGTTATGACGTCACGCACACAACATACCTCGATTGTCCTTACTATATTTCAATTCTAGTTCCCACTTTTGAAACCAGAAATTGGCGTGAGTAGTTTAGGTATCTTATTGTAGTATCATATCTTTGGTAGTATTGTAACGCAAAAATAATTTCTTCATCGATGAATGATTGCTGAGGCTCTGCACTGCTTTAAGGGGCCTTTACACGAGCACTGGTCAGTGCCACTATTCACCACACTTTTTCACCACACTGCCCACCAATTAGCTATGCGCCTTTAAACGAGCAAATGTGCTTTGGTGGGTACTGTCACTTTAGTATCGTGGTTAGAATCTAATATGCTATTAAACACTAACGCTGTTAGTGTTTTATCTTTATAATCTTTAGATTTTATTTTCCATAGGCATGGGTGCTCTTCAACTAGGCCAATGAAAGGGGTTTTTTATTGTGTGGCAATCGCAACTGACAGACAGTGGCACTTTGTGGTGAGCATTCGCTCTCAGATCGATAGCTTGGTCACCACCAAGTTTTGCCAAAAAGGGTAGGGCAAGAAGCAAAGTAGGCGTGGCATAGAGCAGTGTCACCACAAAGTGGTACTGAGCACTTACCGTGTAAAGGCCCCTTTAGGCTTACATTATATATCACTCAATTCTCTATCACCGTGCTGTGAGGTCGTGCATGTGTCTGTGTCACTCCTCTATTTCTTACCCACGTGTTTCACCTTATTAGTAAAATCCTAACTCAATAGTGAATTTATAATTCCACTAATTTCTTAGTACTCAGTGTTACTATGGGTAATCCAAGTGAGCCCACTGATCGTGAAACAAGAAAAAAGTGTAAAGGTGAATCGCTCTCTGGTGATAGTAAAATTCTCTTTGAATTACTAACTGATTAGTTTCATGAAGTGATGAAGCTACTTGCTGAGAGAGATGTAAAGATTGAGACACTGGAAAGAAAGGTTTCATCACTGGAAAGAGTTGTTTCTGACTTGAAAGTCCATGTTGACGATACTAAGGCTGATAGCCGATCGTCCACCATCATCATCTCTGGAGATAGACTCCCCTTACACTCCTCAAGTGAAAACCCAATACAAGTTGCCTGTGAAGTTCTGAAGAGAGATGTAAAATACGAGATCTTGCCTTCCAACATAATCTCAGGTTTTCGTATCGGCAAGAAAACCAGTTCTCAGGCTGAGAGTAGGAAGTCAATTCTTCTCAAATTGCGTAGTCGTGAGATAAAACACGATATTTTGTCAGCTGTTAAGACCGCTAAGCCTCAGAATCTGTTCGTCAACGAGAGTTTAATACCGAGAAGAGCTCATGTACTCTACCTTCTCAGAAGAGCTAAGAAGCATCACAATAAAATTTCAGGCTGTGGATCGTCAGACGGACGAATTTTTGTTTATCTGAGATCGGCAGCTCCAAATGTTAGAGACAGCAGAAAGACTATTAATACGGTTGAGGAATTGGATCAGTGTGCCCAGAGGTTCTTGAGTGCTACATTGAGTGACCAGGATTGTGATAGGGTGTGACTTCTGTTTGTGATGGTGATGCAATTGGATACTTTATTGGTTGCATTGAGGTGGCCTGGTATTGTCATTTACTCAGATTTTCACCCAGTTCTACCTACCGCTGTTCACCCACGTCAATCTAATGCCGTTCACCACCTCTACCTACCGCTGTTCACCCACCTCTAACTACCGCTGTTAACTCACCTCTAACTACCGCTGTTCACCCACCTCTAACTACCGTTGTTCACCAACCTCTACCTACCGTTGTTCACCAACCTCTACCTACCGTTGTTCACCAACCTCTACCTACCGTTGTTCACCAACCTCTACCTACCGTTGTTCACCAACCTCTACCTACCGTTGTTCACCAACCTCTACCTACCGTTGTTCACCAACCTCTACCTACCGTTGTTCACCAACCTCTACCTACCGTTGTTCACCAACCTCTACCTACCGTTGTTCACCAACCTCTACCTACCGCTGTTCACCAACATGTACCTACCGCTGTTCACCAACATGTACCTACCGCTGTTTACCTTCCTCTACGCACTGCTGCTCACCCATCTTTACCTAATACTGTTCACCTACTCCTACAATATTCTGTTCACCCACCCTTGCTCAATGCTGTTTTCCCACCTCTACCTAATGCTGTTTAATGACCTCTACCTAATGCTGTTTAATCACCTCTACCTAATGCTGTTCACCCTTCTATACCTAATGCTGTTCACCCTTCTATACCTAATGCTGTTCACCCTTCTATACCTAATGCTGTTCACCCTTCTATACCTAATGCTGTTCACCCTTCTATACCTAATGCTGTTCACCCATCTATACCTGATGCTGTTCACCTATCTATACCTGTTGCTGTTCACCCATTTATACCTGATGCTGTTCACCCATTCATACCTGCTGGTCTTCTCCTAACTCTACCTAATTTTATTTATCCACCTCAAACTCCCGTTGTTCACTCACCTCTACCTACATCGACTGACTTAACTGACCCTATGGAATTGCCCAATGAATTCAGTGATATTGACCCTGATAATAATTTCTTTAACGCTTTGTTTCCATGTCTGGCCAACGATAGCCAAAGCGAATACTATTCCATTGAAAACTATAATGCATCTTTTAACCAATTTAATCAAACTCTGAGTATAATAAATAGTAATATTCGTAGTTACGATTCCAATGCTGATGATTTTTTTGCTCTTTGTAACTCTTTGACACTGTCTCCTAATTTGTTTGTTCTCACTGAGACTTGGTTTAAAGATCATAATGTAGAATGCCCAAATAATTTCAAGGGTTATCATACTACAAGAAATGTAGGCAGATCTGTTGGTGTCAGTGTTTTTGTGGCTGATTATTTTACCTCCTTTAAATTAGATAAATTTTGTGTAAGTAATATTACGATTGAGTCATGTCTAGTTGATATTAGGACTAGAAATTTAACATTTATCATAGTTGCTATTTATAGGCCTCACTCTGGTACGGTGGATAACTTCATTGATGCCCTTATGGATTTGTTAAATGATAACTTGTTGCATAACAGAAAAGTTATTTTGCTTGGTGATTTCAATCTGAATATTATTGATTCCAATTCTGCACTAGTACGAAGTTTTTGTAATAGTTTTTTACCAAAAATAACGAAACCTACAAGATTTCCAAGTGAAGGATCTTTGGCTTCACCTTCACTTCTTGACCACATTTGGGTTAATAATTTCTTATACTGCATGGGGGTATTGTTTCTTATGATTTAACTGACCACCTGCCTATTTTTGTTAATATTCCTTTGCATTCAGATGACAATGTTGAAAAGATTAAAATTACATTCAGAGACCACTCGAACTTATTTGTGGAAAGATTTAAGAGTAACATTGCTTCTGTTGATTGGAATGATGTGTTGTTGGGTGATGTTGATTGCATAGCTAATTCGTTTAATGTCGGCATTAATTCTGTTTATTGTAAAAGTTTCCCTATTAGAACTAAGTATGTGTCGACTAAACGATTAGAAAAGCCTTGGCTGACTCGTGGCATATTAAGGTTAATTAAGCAAAAAGCTCAATACTTTAAATTGTTTAAACTGGGTATTTTGAATGAGGGTCAAAATAAAATATTTAAAAATACACTGACAAATTTAATCCGCTCTTCAAAGAAGAGCTATCAGAGGAGGATGTTTAGTAGGTGTAGTGATGACTTGTGTCAAACGTGGGAAAAAGTTAGAGAAGTTTTAAGTAAGACCTCTGCGAAGGCTAATATTGATTTGCTAATGGAAAATGATGTCGAGTTTGTGAATGATGATGCAAAGGCTAGTATTTCCAGTGGGTTTTTCTCGAGCATTGCCGGTAGCTTGGATAGAAATATCGAACCAACCTCTACTGATCCTAATGGGTTCATATCACATAGTTCTCAGTCATCCTTTTTAATTGATCCAGTTACTCCTGATGAAGTAAAAACTCTAATTTAAAATAAAAAAAATAAACCAAATCTAACATCAATGTCGCTCCTGTGAATATGCTTTTGCACATTCGTAACTACATATCTTGTCCATTGTCTTCAATAATTTATAAATCCATTTCCAAGGGTGTTTTCCCGGAATGTCATAAACATGCTGAAATCATACCTGTTTTTAAAAGTGGCAACCCCAAAAATAAAACTAACTACCGATCTATATCATTACTTCCAATATTTAGCTAGGTCATAGAGCGTTGTATGCATAATCGATTGTCTTTATATTTTGGTAAACAGTCAATAATCTCCCCTCATAAATTTGGGTTCCAGAAAGGCAAATCAACAGTCTATGCGCTGATAAAATTGTGTGATTTTGTATATGGTTCATTGAATTCTAAGATGCATGTGGTTGGGGTCATTATCGACCTCAAGAAGGCATTTGATACAGTGAATATTGGTATTTTGTGCGATAAACTATATAAATATGGTGTGCCTGGTCTCCCACTTGACTGGCTCAGAAGTTACCTGTCAAACCGCACTGGTGTTGTCCATGTGGGAGATTGCAAATCTGAGGAGTGTTTGTCTAACATAGGTGTTCCCCAGGGATCCATTTTGGGACCTCTTTTATTTATAATACAGGGTGGGGCGTAAGTTTGGAAGCAAATGAAAGTGCATATTATAATCCAACGAAAAATATATTTGATAATTTACAGTTATGTATTATTACATAAGAGTTTTAAGAATTCAAAAATCATAAATTTATTCAAAATGTCCCCCCTTGTTTTTAATAACAGCCTCAAATCTCCTCCGAACTCCTCCTACTGCGGCACGCAACTGTTCTTGTGAAATTTCCTTCCAAGATCTCTGGAGCGAACGCTTTAAAACATCCACACTGCGATGGAATTTACCACAGGCCTTTGATTCAAGAATGGACCATACAGAAAAGTCCATAGGATTAACATCTGGGGAGCAGGGAAGCCACATTTCTTTGGACCAAAACCGTGGAAGATGGTCATGGCACCAGTTTTGAGTGACATTTGCCGTATATGAAGTCGCGCCGTCTTGCTGAAATGTCCATAGAGTGTCATTACCGAAGTGATCCTTAGCTGACTCCAACATTGGCGTCAAAATATTCTCAATATAACATTTAGCATTGATTTTGGCGCCTTGTTCCACAAAAATTAAAGGAGATCTCCAAGTTTCTGAAACGGCGGCCCAGACCATTACTGAAGCAGGTTTCATGGTTCTGTGGACAGTTTTTTGGTTGTATGGGATGTCTTCTGCACTTTTACCAATTATTCTGTCATTCCTCCGGTTGTGAGCCATTTCCACTGTGAAATTTTTTTCGTCAGACCAAACAATTTCACCAGCCGTGCCAGACTTCAATTCTCTCAGAAGTGCTTTGCTTCTCTCCAATCTCTTTTTCTTTACAGCTTCTGACAGAGTCTGTCTCTTATGGAGGGTGAAAGAGGACATCTTTATGTATTCTTTGACAACTCTTCTCAATGTTCTGGGACTCGCATTTGCTGTTTTGGCTAACAATTGTATTGACCTTTTCGGGTTCCTCCTGATCTTCTCTCGGGCACATTTTATCAGTTGTTTGGTGCGTTGTGAGCGTGGTCTACCACTTTTTGGACGATCAGTCAAGTCTCCTCTCTAATTAAAACGCTTCATACACTTCCAAGCAGTCGATCTTGCTATTGAGAGAGTCTTTGAAATGACTGAATCTGACTTCCCGGCACGGTGTAGAGCAATAATGGCTTCTCTTTTGTCTGACATTTTTGAATTGACTAAATTTTTGTAAAAAATAACACTGCCACGTCATAATATAGTGTCTTTACTATAGTTCAAACCCTATCACCTACTTAGGAACTTATTTTTAAGAATTATATTAATGTTTGAAAAATTGCTTCCAAACTTATGCCCCACCCTGTATATATAAATGATTTACCTAATGTTTCTCCTCAATTTACCAGCATTTTATTCGCGGATGATACGACTCTCCTTGGTTCCAATAAGATTTTCCCGCACCTTATCACTGCTTTTGAGGAGCAATTGGCCAGGGTGGAGGACTGGTGTCGAGCTAAAGACTCACTCTAAATGTGTCAAAGACTTTCGCCATACATTTTTCGAATATGAGAGTCACAAGAAGTCACAAGTAAAAGGGATCACCAAAAGACGCCTTACATCAATCCGAGGGTAATCCCAGTGCAGCAAGTGCACACTTTAGACCCTCAATCAATCTCAGCGGATTCAGGGTTTTAGACTCATAGTAGATCGCTCTCCCCCCACCTGAACCCTAGGAACTACTCTCAACAAGTGGAGGTCAACACCCTCAACACAGAGAGCTAGTAGACCATTCTGGGGATCAGGGTTTGCCCGGATTAGTTCAGCCTCACACTGATCACGAAACTCACTCGCACGCGCTCACACACCCACAATAAATGTAGGAGTGGAGGCGGTGGGAATAGTGTCAGTAATGCGACCTCAACCTCTCCCGCCTCGGGAAGGCTCCGGGGGTTTCTATCCTCTAAAAAGGAAAGGATACATATCCAGCAACCACAAACAGCCACAAACCGTCCCCATGCCCAGGGCACCACCCGTTATGCCCGCTTCCCCACCATGCCCCCTAACCAGGTTGTCCCTCAACACTTTCTCACCCAACCTGATTGAAACAATCGAGGCGGAGAAGGCTACAACTAGGATCAGCGACACGGGAAAAGAAGAAAGCAGTACTGGCAAGCCCGTAATAAAGCGCGGAACGTGACACGCTTGCGCTCGCCTTCAAAAAATCCCCACTAACACCAATGCCCAAGACCTCCCGCTCCCACATAAGCCATCTCGCCCCCCAAGTCTCACACTTAATTATCCCTTCCACACTTTTCACCCTACCCCATTAAAACAATGTAGGCGGAGGAGGCTACAAAAAAGATCAGAGACCCAGAAACAAGACAGCGCAGTTGCGGTCAGTCCAGAACAGAGATGCATCGTAAGAAGATAATACGACCATTGCCACGTCAAAAATATACACTAAACGACATTCCACTTGAGTCTCGTGGTGAATTTTCCCTTTTACCCTAATAAACATGATGCACAGAGGCCGTGACCTAACAACCCGTTATGTCCCCAAACCTCAATGGAAAAACCACCCAGAGGCGTTGATCCAGTTATTGTTATGAATGATGACCAGGTCAATTTTCTTGCTGTTGGTAGTTTTCTGGGAGTGAATATCGATTGTGGTTTGAAGTTCGATTCCCATATTGACTCTATAGTCCGTAAGTTGTCTAAAACTGTTGGCATCTTCTTTAAATTGTGTGTTGTTCTAACTGAGAAGTCCCTTATTAATCTTTATTATGCATTTGTATATCCTTATTTGATCTATTGTAATATTGTTTGGGGTTTTGCACCCATTTCCTACTTAGATAGGTGATTTCTCATACAAAATAAAATAATTTGAATCATTACTAAAAATTCTTATCTCAGTCATACTTCCCCATAGTTCTTTAGAACTAAGATACTGAATATTTGATTTGCATAAATTTTTGTTAGATCATTATATGTATAAAAATCTTAATAGTGCTAACCCTACCATTTCAATTTATTCCAGTAGTTATTCAACTCGCTCCACTGATTTCGTTGTACTTCAATTTCAACGCCTTTCAACCACCCAGCGATCTATTAGTTATAATGGTCAAACTATTTGGAATAATATACCAGTTGATATTCGCAATTCAGAGTCTCTTTCCTTGTTTAAATCTATATTTAAAAAGGAACTTTTTGTTGAAATTTTAGTTAAATGTATTACACACTCGTTATATGTTTAATATTAATTCCCTGTTAGACTAGCTCAGCTATATTAAATTACCTATTGTTTCAATAACCATGTATTACTTTTAATGAGAAACGGACGTAAGGTCTAAAGTCGATCACACTTCCGTCGAGGGTTAAATACCCCTGCTTGTAGTTTCTGAAGGTAGTCGGTTCTTTACATTACTCTGTGAGGGATGTGTTCCACTCATCTCTCAATAGACTTCTAATTGTATAACATATTTACTCTTTAAATAAACTCTATGTCTTAACGTTGTTAACCCACTGTTATTTAACCTAATTCTAACAGGTTATGGGCCCAGTGAACGATAAGAGTTTATAAATCAAATTATGTTTAAACAAATTAGAAGTTTATAACAGTAATAAAAACGAAGTGCAGTGAAAAAGTGTTAACCTATATGAAACATATCACTCAAACGCTTGCGTAAGCATATCGTGTTAACGCGCTAATGAGGTCAATTATAATGATTGCTCTAGCGAAAAATGCACTTGTGTTATAATATAATTATTTAGTATTTGTGCGGAAGAGGTGTCAAGAGAGGTCACAAATTACCTTTAAATCTGTGACCTTATCCTTTGGTAAACAGTCTTTCAACAAAAGGTTCTTGCGAACTAAGACTTGTGTTGCTGTTCCAATTAAATATTAATAATTATATTCAGTGAAGTTATTCTTATGAATTAGAATAATTTTAAAACATCAAATTCAGTTAAACAGTAAATCAATTTAACTGCTGTGGTTGTTTATGTTTGTTAAAGTATTGAATGATAATAAATACTTTCAACAAAAGGTTCTTGCGAACTAAGACTTGTGTTGCTGTTCCAATTGAATATTAATAATTATATTCAGTTATTCTTATGAATTAGAATAATATTAAAACATCAATTCAGTTAAACAGTAAATCAATTTAACTGCATTGGTTGTTTATGTTTGTTAAGTATTGAACTATAAATAAATACTTTGAAAACATGTCTTCAAATAAGTTACAGGGGATTGTTCCCCTAGACGGAAATAATTACCCTACATGGAGGATACAAATGAAGATGTATCTCTTACGAGAGAAACTGATGGATTTTGCTGATGGATCTAAACCAGTTCCAATTGATTCAGCTTCAACTGAGGCGAAGAATGCCTATGCTAATAATTATAATAAGGCTCTGGCAGATATAGTACTATCTATTTCACCGGATCAATTGTACTTAGTTGGACAACCGACGGATCCACACGCTGTCTGGACTACCCTTCAAGAAACGTTTCAGAAAAACACGTGGGCTAACAAATTTCGTCTGAAGAAAAAGCTCTACAATCTAAAATTGAAGTCTCCTGAACTACTCGACTTTCATTTGAAAGAACTAACTGAAGTTTTTCAAGAGCTTGCCTTGTTAAATCAAGTGATCAGTGAAGAGGATAAAGTGATTTGTCTTCTGTCATCACTACCAGGGCCGTTTGAAGTGCTTGTCACTGCACTTGAAGCTCAGACAGACATCCCTAACTGGATTACCGTAGCTGACACACTCCGGAGAGAAGCTGAAAAGTTGAGTATTAAACCCAATAATGCATTAGCATTATCAAATACTCAGAATTATGCTGGAGTAAACAAACAGTCCATCATTTGTCATTTCTGCAATAAGATGGGACACCTGAAAAAAGACTGCTTTAAATTTAAAAGGTCTTCTCAAACTAACAGAACTCAAAACCAGCCAAATGTTGTAAATGAATTTAACCTTTGATGAATCAATTTCATCTAAGATTGAGAGCCCTCAACTGAGTGAGACTCCTACCTCTCCACTGGTGTTCCATTCAGAAGATTCAGAACCTGCTGGACCTGAGAATCAACCTCCTGACGATAACCCTCCAATAATCCTCCCTGAGGCGCAACCTGTACCAGCTATCAGTCCTAATGAGGATCTTAGACGATCGTCTAGAATTCGTCGAGCTCCTATTAGATATGGTAGTTGGGAGTATGATCATGTTGAGGAGGAGGAGGAGGGTTTATTAGTCAATGGGAATATCAATATCGAACCTAGGTCGGTATCTGAGGCTCTTAATAGCGGTTCTGAATCCTCTAAATGGAAACATGCCATGGAGAGGGAATTAAATGCTTTTGAGAAACATAAAGTTTTTGAACTCGTAAAACCTACCTCAGATTTAAATATAATTAAATATATAAAAGAAAAAAGGGATCTGATGGTAGAGTGGTTTCATATAAAGCTAGATTAGTCGCTCAGGGTTTTTTACAGAGACCTGGAATCGACTATGATGAAATTTTTGCTCCTGTAGTGAGATATGAATCGGTGCGAACCATGTTATCTTTAGCAGCTAACCAAAAATTATTTGTACATCACTTGGATGTCAATTCTGCTTTTTTGAATGGGGATCTTAAAGAAAATGTTTATATTAGACAGCCTCCTGGCTATGCTTTTCCAGGAAAAGAAGATTTAGTATGTAAACTTAATAAATCTATGTATGGATTAAAACAATCACCCAAATGTTGGAATGATGCGTTGGATGCATATCTTAAATCCTTAGGCTTTATTCAGTCCTCTTGTGACTCTTGTATATATGTTAAATTAATCAATAACTCTCCATGCTTCATTTCTGTGTATGTAGATGATATTATTGTAGCATGTAAGAACTATGATGATCTGACTAAAATCAAGATTGATTTAAGTGCTAAATTTGAGATGAAAGACTTAGGAAAATTATCCTATTTCTTAGGCATAAAAATCGTACAAGACGAAAATAAAATAGCCCTAAATCAATCTTCATTTGTCAACGAGTTATTAGATAGATTTGAATTCAATAATTGCAAACCTATTTCAACCCCTGCTGATGTTAATTCCCATTTGGAACCAACTACTGATGAGTGTGAACTAGTAGACAAAACTAAATATCAGTCAGCTGTAGGTGCCTTACTGTATCTATCTACTAAAACTAGACCTGACATAACTTATGCAGTTGGAAATGTCTCTAAATTTTGTTCCAATCCAAACACTAAGCACTGGTCTGCAATTAAGAGAATATTTAGATACCTAAAGGGCACACCGGATCTTGGCATTACATATGGTAATGAAGATTCTGAGTTGATAGGTTATTCTGATGCCGACTGGGCAGGAAACAGAGTTGATAGGAAAAGTACTTCTGGCCAATGCTTTATGTTAAATAATTCCATTATTTCTTTCTTGGCGCTCTGTGAAACAGTCATGTGTTGCTTTATCAACAGCTGAAGCTGAATATGTTTCCCTCTCTGGAGCCTCCCAAGAAGCTGTATTTCTAAATAAATTACTATTAGATCTTAAAGTACCAAATAAGAATCCTATAGTTTTGTTTGAGGATAATCAGTCAGCTATTTGTATTGCTAAAAATGCAAAAAATCATCCTAGATCGAAACACATTGATATTAAATTTCATTACATTAGAGATCTTGTTGCTTCAAACACAATTAAACTTGTGTATTGCCCCAGCGAAACTATGCTCGCTGACATATTCACTAAACCGTTACCTATTGATAGATTTACCAAATTAGTTGAATTAATAGGCATGAAAAATATATAATGTCGTGTGAGGAGGAGTGTTGAAATTTTAGTTAAATGTATTACACACTCGTTATATGTTTAATATTAATTTCCTGTTAGACTAGCTCAGCTATATTATATTACCTATTGTTTCAATAACCATGTATTACTTTTAATGAGAAACGGACGTAAGGTCTAAAGTCGATCACACTTCCGTCGAGGGTTAAATACCCCTGCTTGTAGTTTCTGAAGGTAGTCGGTTCTTTACATTACTCTGTGAGGGATGTGTTCCACTCATCTCTCAATAGACTTCTAATTGTATAACATATTTACTCTTTAAATAAACTCTATGTCTAACGTTGTTAACCCACTGTTATTTAACCTAATTCTAACACTTTTGTCTAGATATTCATAGCTGTCTCTTTTTTACCTTGAAATTTGTATGTTTAGTTTTTATCATTACGAAGGTAGTCTGCATCTTTGTTTAATTACTGTGGATAGAGATATTTATAATTCAATAGATATATCTCTTATTATTACCCGAAAAGTATTTTTTATACTTATATACGGGCTTGAACGTAAATTTTTTAGTGTTTTTTGTTTATTTTTTTGCTTAGTTATTACAATTTTC
This sequence comes from Caprella mutica, assembly GCA_947561585.1. Classification (NCBI taxonomy): domain Eukaryota; kingdom Metazoa; phylum Arthropoda; class Malacostraca; order Amphipoda; family Caprellidae; genus Caprella; species Caprella mutica. Next base: position 122,758 of record CANNZV010001530.1, read on the forward strand.
TCTTGAATATGTTGTAAACTTTAGTTCAATAAAGATGTTAAATAAACAACTACTTACATATCTACTAACAACATATGATTTTTGCTGACTAGAAGTATGCTTACTCCCGAAACCAAAATAATATTCAACTTCGGATGCCCTTGACACAGTATCGCCAGTTCGTTAGAATCGTAAGCACTGCGTAATAAAATATTCTTCACATCCACTTCTTTCTTTTAGTGAATGATATTGCATTGATTGTGATTTACCTCTACTTGGAATATGGATGAGTTGCAGTTGTAATGATCGCCTGGTGTATTGCTGGCTCATTTTCCAAGTTGAGGAAGTTTTAAAATCTATTTTGGAAAACTTGAGATATGGCATTGTTGAGAGGCCTACAGTATTGCAATCCCTTTTTACCCAAATTTGCCAATTTGGTTTCTATGCTAATTGTAGAGTTGGAGGTAGTTCGACATAAAAATATCCTTGTCAAAAAAATATCCTTGTATTTGATGCAGATCAATCGCTATTACAATTGGTGCCAGCGCATCAACATATGCAACAGTGAATATCAACTGTCCACTTCAGTAAATTTCTAAGGTGGCAATCCAAGATCATTCATCAATCGGTGAAGTTTGCTCTAATGCTATATTCATATAATGAATTCCAACGTGCAGGACATGTTAGACGTAGCTGATACTCAATTACGTTGTTGATTTTTTAAGCATATTTTGGTCTTGCATTTATATTCCAGAGAACAGAACATTTCGTCATGTTGAGTTACTAATTGAAGAAAAAGATACCTACTTTAAGAGCTGAGAGGTGTCACGGTGTGTGCTATCATCAGCGACCATTTGACTTCACGCACATACAAGTTCTAACGCATTGAGTCTTGTATTATCTTGGTAGGTTCTTGGACAATTGCCACCCCCGGACAATTGAACTCTAATGATTATTATTAGAGTTGATTATTAGAGAGTTGTGTCAATAGGAAAATTTTATTTGTATTGAATTCTATATACCGTTGATTTAAAATGAATCAATAGTGTTTAATCGTCTCCGTTTATAATATTTTTAGGATTAATGATTATGAAAGCATATTATTACAACTCTAATTATAATTATCGTGATTCTTCACTTAAAACTTTCTTAATTAATTAGTAGTAATGTAAATACCTATTGTTTGTCCATTATCAATTAATAATATATATAGAACTTTACTGGGTGAGATGAAGAATATTTTCAATAATTGATCAAAAATCAATCATTTTGTTTAATGTTCATTGAAAATGTTAATTAAACATATTTGAACAGTAAAATACTAGTAACAGGTGTCATAGACTATAACCGATCACTACAACGGAGAGAGAAGTTTGTAAATCAATTATGAAAAATTTAAAAGGAGTTAAAAATTTAAAATACCTACATAATTTTAGCGAATGATTCCAAATACTGTAGCTTGCCATATATTAAATTATGAATATGTTTAGAACTATGTTCTAAACTAAAATATGTTTAGAACTATGTTCTAAACTAAAATATGTTTAGCATATGTTTAGAACTGTAGCCAGCGCTTCATATGATCCTGATGTATATAACTATATTGTTAGTAACACAAATCGCCATAGCCATTTTACTCGTCATGCTAATAATATACATAGTGCTCCCACGCTATATAGATGTGAAAAAACTAAATGTTCCTTATTGTATAAGGGATGTAAATTATGGAATGAATTGGAAAATAACATTAAAAACTGTTCTTCATGTGCCATTTTTAAAAACAAGTTTAATAAATCGATTGTCCTTGAATACCTCTGATAATAGAATCTATCCTGTAATCACTGTATACACCTCATCTTTTGATTTTTTTTTGTTATCTAGTTTTATATAGGAAACCCTTATAGTCAAAGACTATCCCGGGTCTCTATCAAAGTTTATATTCTGTATTTTATTGTGAAAGAGTATAGATTGCCCGAATCTATACTCTTAATGTAATGGCACATTGAGATTAAATAAATAATAAAAAATAATAAAGAAATATTTGCTTGATAGTGATAGTGGTGATAAAGAAAGAAATATTTAATTTATATTTGAAATTAGATTAGATTACAATTAGTTATTAGAAATATAGTGTATGATGGGAATAAATTGTATAAAAACATATCCATTTATATTATCACTATAAGTGGAAGAATTAATGTGTACTTGAAGACTTTGTACTTAAGTACCAAGTACTTAAGTACTCTATTTAGTCACTTGTTAATCGTAGTAGTGAAGTACTCTTCTTAGCTACACAAAATTAACCAAAGTACGTACTTAAAGAATTTTGTACTCAAGCACTACCCGGATCTGCATATATTGGAATATGACACAGCAACAGCATGATACAATATTGCATCATACATTTCTCTAGAGTGAGGAAAGCGTAAACAGTGGCATTTTGAATTTCATGATTTTCAATCTATGCTCTTTTGTCTCTGTCGAAATACGTGTTACTGCCATTGAACAAAAAAGATGACTTCCAGGAAAAATAGGAATATTTTGAAAAATTCTATGAAGAAAACGTTCCTTTGTAGTTGTATACGTTGAACAGGGTCTGACCTGGGACGAATGAATGACGTCATATTGCACTATAAGTCAGCGCAGTGTAGTGGTTCAGAGTACTTCTAGTGATATCGTGTTAGAATAGTAACTGTAATATTATATTACAATCATAGCAGTTTAGCTACGGGTTACGTATCCGCAGTTAAGGTACGTTTTGCATGCAGCGATTGTTGCGATCATCAGCGATGATCGCTCAGCAATAGAAATACATTGAAATAGTATTCTGCTGAAATCTCTCGTTGCAAAACAGCCCCATAAGAATAGCATTGAACTAGTGCTCAGTGATAATCGCCGGGCGATGATCCTTGAGCGATGATCGTAACAATCGCTGTATGCAAAACGTACCTTTAGGCAGCACGCATGGTAATAGTAGATATTAATTCAAACAATTTTTCATTCAACTAAAGTTTTGGTTAATGACTCTTTCATTCATGGAAATACAACTTCATTACGAATCACGTTGTCATCTACAAAACGTGAATTTCTAAGCAGAAACCACTTTGCGAAATTTAGACGGTGCGGTAAATCAGTTCTAGGAATTCGAGTCTTACATGCATCTTAAAAGGATGATATCTCAAATCTTTTTTAACAATTCGGATAAATGTTAGTGATGTCTAATCCATTCCTTCTGATTGTTCATTTTGGAACCTCAATAAGCTGTTCATGAACAATGTTTTCATGTGTTCGTTGTGTTTTCTGCGACCTGTACGATTTTTGTTCAAATATAAATTGATTTATTCAGTTTTTAAATATTAACATAAGTCAATATGGTTTTATAATTGATGGAAATCTTTCCGAAAAGCAATGTTCAAAAAGAGGTTGAAACTGTTTAGAGCTTTCAATGTTTAAATATCTTGTCAACAACAAAAACCTCTGTTCTTTTTAAAGCTGCATTTTGAGGGTTTCAAATAGGAGATACAAGTTAACGGTGAACAGATTTTATTAAAGATATCGATTTTATCTCAATTATCAACTCTCAAATGATAAGTAAGTTTTTTTATTGTCTCTTATTTATTTGTTACAAAAAATATTAGAATTTAATGTTTTTACATCAATATGAAATAAATTATTCCTGTTGTTATTTTTTTTGTCTTATACAGTATTTTGTCATCGTGCAAGCCCCTTATATTTCCATTTTTTTAATTCGCAGCATGATGTTTAATTTTTGTCGTAACTTTAACAGATTTTCAAGAGAGATGCAAAAAAAGTTGACGAACAAAATTTGTTTTAAAAAAAATTCTAGCTTTGATAGTTTGTAAAATAAATTAGCAAACAGTTTTTTTTCCGAATTATGGATTTGCCGAAGGTCAAAATTTCCGAATGACGAATTCATCGAAAATAAAATTTAATGTATTTAAAAGAACATTCTGTGGAACTTTGTAGTTCTCATCATTATATCTTATGCATAAAACAACACATTTCTTTATGAATATGACTTTGCTATTGCAATATAAATTTGTGTTCCGCTGATTGGCATTACAAATAACGGGTTGATTGAAATCAATGTTTGTAAAACTGAAACAAATTTATTCATGCAAGTGACACTATCGTTGAAGCCAGAGGTATATTGGGAAGATATTAACATAACTATAATTATGTTATTCATTACTAACAATTTTGGATGGAATAAATATTAATATGTCTGCCATAACCCACCTTCTGTATGGAATACTATTAACAACTGAATCCAAAATAAGGATACCGTGCGTGCTTTATGTGGCGTATTTAGACAAAGAATTTTAGTCATGTAATCATACAAAGTTGTTTACATGTAGTTTATTAAATCGTCGTGATATATATCATTCCTGCATTAAAACAAAGCACTATGTATAAATGGATTATTCACAAAAAAATGAATAAACACGTTATAGTAACACACAATCTACAAATAAGCCAAACGCTCAAATGAATGAAATATAACATGCACCCAAAACTGACTGACCGATACTGACTGAATAAAGTTTGAACGTCTTTAAAATAAGAACAAAGACAAAGGATCATTTAGTGGTACAAAGATTAACAGTTAGAAAGAATAAGTATTCGGTTCAATTTTAGTGTAACTAAGGGTTATGATTTAGTTTCTTTTCTGTAACTTTTTGTATATTTTTACATATGGTTTTGAATAAGTCTTTCGGTAAATTTGACTTTCGGCGAATTTATCATTCGGCAAATTTTCACTTCGGCAAATCCGTTTTCGACCAATTTGGGTTTTGGCAAATTCGTATTCGGAGAATCCGATTCGGCGAATTAGTTTTCGGAGAATTTGGTTTCGGCAATTCGTTTTTGGATAATCCGCCGGATACCCGGTAACCTATAGAATATACATCAATCACTGTGTTATGGTCTCACACCTGAGAGGCTGTCAACATATTTAATATTGGCTGACATTTGAATTGTTTATATATTCGATATAATATTTTTTTCATCACTATTTTTATTTACAAAATACTTACCCAGAGCATATTATCAAAGCATAATCTTAATAGGAAGGGGACTGTACAGTGTATATTATATCTTTGGGACCAATTAATAAACTGTTCTTTCTTTACCTGTTGCCAGTCGCAGTATCAATTCTACCACGCTTATACAAAATAAAATATATTGAATTACTGATCACATATTTGAGAGATTCTCGATTTATTTTAAGGCTTTCAACTCATTCATGTGGTAAAGTTTTAGACTTTAAATGAAATGAATCAAGATAAATGTACTGAGAGTATCACTGAATTGTTCAATATCACTATCTATGTCACTCTTATTATTATTATTCCATTCTATTTAATGCAGTTTTCTTAAGCCTAGTACCATAGCCATTAAACGTTTGCTCAGTAACCTATCGTCTGACGGTCACGTGCCAGTCCTCACTAAAGCTGCTATAAAATCTTAACAAATTAATTTTTCGATATTTTGTCTGTGAAAAAACTTTCATTTGATATATACACATCCATTGGTAAACGCCAAAGAATAATTATATATGTATATATATATAAAATAAATAAGTAAATAACAAATATTTCTTAGATTTGCTAACTATTTGTGCAAAATCCATTTTCCCAATCAATCAATAAAATCCTTATAACATTCACAAAAATGAATATAACTTAATAAAAATTTAACTGTGGATGGAGAAGGGTTCAACAATGAAACATATACCGGAAGGAAACATGTATCTTTAATGGTTTTTGAAATGTACAACTTAAAATTGTGTTCCAGATATTTTCGAGACACCCTGTATATATGAATAAATGCCCATAATATGTGTAACTTGCCATTTATCACCTTCTTTTCCGTATAATTTTATGTAATTATGTTGAAAAATAAAAGTAATGACAAGACAGCTTCCAAATCGGTTTAAAAATAAAATTATTAATATTTATTCGTGAGGACCAGCCTTCTCGCCAAAGACCATTTCGTCGAAGAGAACTTTGCCGCACGGCACTTTCGCCGAAAATTAAAAAAAAAACTATACGTTAAAAATATTAAAAGATATTTCCCACCTAACGTTATGTTAGCGGACCGACCGGGGTCGGCAAAAACTATTTTATTTAGGTAAATAACTGTCATTTCTTGTGAAAGTGTCATTCAGCGAAAGAGTCATTGCGCAGAAGCGTCGTACGGCGAAAGTGTTTTCGGCGAAAGGACCTAAAATCTAGGACTATTAACTAGGTTACTAGGGTTAGGAATCTAATCAGTTTTTCACCAGATAAGTCTCTGGATTGAATAGTTTCTTTGTGACCTGGGTGTTAAAATTGTTCGTGGGCAGAATAAGGAATATAGGGAATTGGACAGTTAGTTTATATGATAATATGACATGTAGATCATCTTCAATGAAATTAACCCAAATATGGTCAAACAGTGAATGATTGTTTCCAGTTTTCAGCGGGATTCTAGTCGGATCATTTAGTCAAGGATATGAAATGATAAGAACTGAGAAAGCTCATAACAATGTTGGACTCTTTGTATTTAGCAATAGGTGACAATACAACTTGTTCGAAATTTCTTCAACTGTATTGTTGTGGAGACATTAAATATCAGAAGAATTAAAAACAAAGTTCTCGTACTTCACCTTCACAAGCCTAGAGCTGACACATAGCTGTTCGTCTATAACTCTATAGTGATATTAATATGACATCGGTAGAAAGCAAAACATTTCCACTTCTTGAAAATGTACTGGTAGTGCGGTTGCATTTATATACTGGAATAATTGCAAATTCCTCGTTTGGGACTGTAGTAGATTTTTCTAGGCGCATGCCATCATCACCTCTGTCAAGTCCAGGAGTCTCAAAAACCGAAGGGAGTCCTGCTCACTGCAAAGTCTGTATTACCATATCATTCATTGCCGCATGCCTTGGGTAACGCCAGAACTGTACCTAAAAGACAGTCATGCAGTACTCTAACATCAATCCCACAACCATAGCGGCAAGAATGAGGATTTCAAACTCTGACACCACTCTGGGAGCAATGACTATCCTCATGACCTTTAGAGCAAGCAGTGTACCTTAATGTATAATAATAGCAAGAGATAGAAAAAATTGAAACTGTCTTCTTATCACTTTGTTAGAAATCATCCGAGGATTCCAAAACTGTCATTGGTTTTTAACTTCTATTTTCTGAGTTGGAAAATGTACATTTTACAGTAGAGCCAAAAACGTGAATACCCCCTTACCACTATTGGGCCTATCATTAAATGGGCTGTTGTTCTTTTCGCCAACAAAAAAGTTGGTTCTTAAAAGAACAATGCCAAAATTCTTTTTCTAACATTCCTTTTCTAAAAAAAATGACACCAACCCGCCCCTTGGACCCCTCCTTGGTAGGGAAGGGGGGAGGGAGTCAAATGGTTATAGCCTCATGAAAATTTGGGAGCCTACTACCTGAAAATTCTTTCCAAATTTGATGAGGTAAGAGTTCATCCCAGTCAATAGGTTAGTCACAGACGCATACTCTGAAAATGGGTATTGCGTGAGAATGTTTGTTGTTTTTTAATGTTGTTTAGTGAGAATTTGATCAGAAATTATATTGCTTTACTTTTTATTATATTCTATTGCTTATTTTCACTATATATTTTCTTTAATATTAATAGAAAAGAATAAACAATGGCTTTACGGTGTTCTGCTTCTGGTCACATGATTTATGCATAATGTAATATTCAGTATACCATGTAAACTCTTGGATATCTATCTACAAAGCTGCGTATCGTTACGCTGCCGATGAAAATACACATTTGAAATATTAGTAATTATGTAGATATTTTTTATTTTGAGTATAACTATATTATCCGATATTTGAATAGCCAACAGTAACATTCTAACAATACAGATAAAGAAAACTTTCTATCGTTGAAATCGTGTTCCAGTTCACTTACCAATTCTGAAATATAGTCTTTTCTATTTTCGTTTCCAATAATCGTTTATTTTAAAAAATGAAACAAAGCAAGATTGTTTCTTACCTTCAACGCTTAGATTACCTCGCCTGTCGGCGTTAGATATTCTTCAAGAATAATGGATGCAATTGTTGGTTTAAATAGAAATATGTCTCGATTAAAAACAACAATAATAATAATATCATACAGCGGATATTTGATGCAAAGCTTGTATTGTAATTTAGAATTGGAAAATTATTACGGGAATTCTTTTCCCTTAGATGACAGGAACAAACCAAGTTGTAGATATGAAACAAGCAAATTTGTTTGAGGATATTTCAAATATTGAAACCAGTGAAAACTTATAATTTGAAAAAATAAATTATAGCGTTACTGAAATTAATCAAATTATTAAATATGTAGTGTAAAAATAATATGATATCATAATTTGATTAGGTAAGTCATTACTACGTTACTATAAAAGAAAGCATTGTAACGTGAACGAGTTAGTTCCTAGGTAGCAGTCGTTCAGTCAATACCTCAGAAATCACAGTCCATTAGGTTCTCTCCTTCAGTTTACACCTCACCTACAGGACCGTTAGAAGTAACTATGATATTACTTGTGATAATACGAGTAACTTCTCAAATGTCAATGGAGTGTATGCTATTTGACAATTCTAATAACCCAATAGTACTGTGACTGAACTTTGCCTGAGGTTCCGTTTATTGGAATCAAATAAGTTAATACGACTTATATAAACTCTTCAAAAATTGGCATAACACCGAAACATAAAATAAGCATTCAAAATTGTAATTTAAGGGAGTTGTTAACATATCCCTTATTATCAGCTTTATCAATCGAATTACAGCACTTTTTTGTGAATTGAGAATAAAAAGAATGGATAAATTTAAGCATACTTCAGAGTATAAAAGAATATATTTTGAGAATATACTAAAATATGGAGAGTTTTCAAGAGACTATAAAACATATTTCAAATATTGTATTGTCACCATTTTAGTAATAACAAAGTAACACTTCTATATTGTGTCTGCAGCCCTACCTTTTTTCTGGGTTCAATTATCTTGGGGCCCAACTGTCGGTGAGACCAATTTTCGAGGCCCAATTTTCTTGAGTCCAATAGTCGGTCCTCGCTCTTTAATCACATTGAAAGTAGTAGTTTACGATGAGACCCAAAAAGAGGAGTTATAGGGATATTCAGTGTGAGCAAACCCGTAAGTTATGGTTTAACGTAATATATACGGGATTTAAATTTGATTCCGAGTTGTATGTAAGAAACCAAAATATTAATTACATAGTCAGTATATCGAAAATATTTTTTATTTGCAATTTGCAATTTCCACTTTCCCTCAAACCAATAATTATATCATAATACAGCAGTCACATCTTTGTCATTCACGGACGTTATAGTAATTAATAATTGCATGCTTAATTCACTGTAAATATAATGTGATCATTGAGAAAATGAATAACATAATGAAAATATCATGATTACTAAAATTAACATGCAGACATCTTTGAAAAAACTATTAAATATTATACGTGAGAATAAAGCATACTAAACTAAATTAAACAAAACTTTTAATTGAAATAAAGAAAAAAAATCTAAACTGTTTGATATGTAACTATCTATTTAATTCACAATAATTGTTTGTGAAATATGCTTAATATAACTTGGTGAAAATTGGAAGGAAATGTAAATTTACCAAATCATAGATAGCATATTTCTAATATGTAAAATTCATATCAGTCACCTTCTTATCAGTTACCTCTTAAGACACACAATGACTTCAGGAGACCTCAATAAAAGATAATATTAAAATCATGTTGAAAGTTTATAATATATTGATAATCTGATTGATATAGAGAGAACATTGATGATATGAACGAAGTAAAGAGAATATTGATAATTTGAATAGAGTATAGTGAACATTGCCATTCATGTAAATGAGATAAATAGATAAAATTAATTATTCATCATATTTTCAATTGCTACATTTAATTTCACCTCTCAGTTCATAGATTTAATCTCACTTTGTTATTATTTAATTCCGTCATTCCAAGGTCTTCATAAGAGTCCATCGCCTTATCTCTATTACTATCACTTTATCTCTTTATCTAGCCTCCCCTTTCATGATTTGATGCGAGCTTTAATATCATTCTTCAGTAGAGTGTTACATGAAGTGAAGTGAATAAAGTGATGTAGAAGTGCATGTAAGTAATTCCTAATGTACCCATTTCATTATAACCTGCATTTATAAAAGACTTTTGTCTTGGATTTCTCCATGACACTTATTAACACATTGTATGTTAGGCACGGTGATAGGACAGTTGCCACCCGGATAACTGCCACTCCCAAACAATTGCAACCCCCGGAAAAATGCCATCCTAATGGTTATAATTTGAGTTGTGATAATATGTTTGAGTAATAGATATTAAGAATATCATTAACAAAAAAAATTAATTCTATATATCTGTGGTTTAAAACTAATCAATTGTGTTTAATTATCTCCGTTTATAATATTTTTAGGATCAATGATTATGAAAGCATATTCTTACAACCCTTATTATTATTATCAGGATTTTTCACTTGAAAATTTATCAAATTAAGTAATAGAAATGTAAATTCCTATTGTTTGTCCATTGTCATTTAATAATATTTATAGAACTTTACTGGGTGAGATAATACAAACATTTATCAACAATTGATCAAGAACCAATAATGTTGTATATTCATAATGTAATTAAATATTTTTGTACATTAAAGTTGTAATAACAGGTTTAATTGAATGTAAACCGGTCACTAAAACGAAAGAAAAGTTTGAAAATTCATAATGCTGATTTGTATCTGCCATATGTTGCTATGACTCTGTCCTATACTGATGTGTAGTATCTGATGTGTATACTAATGTATATCTACCATCTACTGATGTGTTTCTACCATCTACTGATGAGTATCTACCATCTACTGAATTGTTTCTACCATCTACTGATGTCTTTCTACCTTCAACTGATTTGTGTCTACCCTCCACTGCTGTAACTCGGTCCTTTACTTATGTGCATCTACCATTTACTGATGTGTATCTAATGTTTATACTGATGTGTATATACCATTTACCGATTTTTATCTGATGTTTATACTGATGTGTATCTACCGTTTACTGATTTTTATCTGATGTTTATACTGATGTGTATCTACCGTCTACTGATATGTATCTACCATCTGCTGATGTTTATCTACCATTTACTGATGTGTATCTACCATCTACTGATTTCTGTCTGCCCTCTACTGTTGTGACTTTGTTCTCTACTGCTGTGACTCTGCCCTCTACTACAGTGACTCTGCCCTCTACTGCTGAGACTTTGTCCTTTACTACTGTAACTCTGCCATATACTGCTGTGACTTTGTCCTTTACTACTGTAACTCTGCCATATATAGACTTTGTCCTTTACTACTGTAACTCTGCCATATACTGCTGTGACTTTGTCCTTTACTACTGTAACTCTGCCATATACTGCTGTGACTCTGCTCTATACTGCGGTGACTCTGCCCTATACTGCTGTGACTCTGCCCTATACTGCTGTGGCTCGACCCTCTACTGCTGTGACTTTGTTCTTTACTACTGTAACTCTGTCACATACTGCTGTGACTTTGTCCTTTACTACTGTAACTCTGTCACATACTGCTGTGACTTTGTCCTTTACTACTGTAACTCTGCCACATACTGCTGTGACTTTGTCCTTTACTACTGTAACTTTGCTCTATACTGCTGTGACTCTGCCCTATACTGCTGTGACTCTGCCCTATACTGCTGTGACTCGACCCTCTACTGCTGTGACTCTGCCCTCTATTTCTGTGACTTTATCCTCTACTGCTGTGACTCTGCCCTCTACTGTTGTGACTCTGCCCTCTACTGTTGTGAATCTGCCTTCTAGCTCTCTTTTAATTCATTTGAAATTAATTAATTAACTTCAAATAATTGATAACAGGAGTCACCACGAGAAGGTGTCCGCTCATTGAGTTCCGCTCTAACCCAACCCATCCTTCCTACTTTAATTAATCTTGTAACCTATTATTAAAGTCCGTCTGTGTAATAAAATTTTGTTATCACTTTATGTCCTCTATTCTCGAATGGATCAGCCTGCCAAGTTCCTCTTGACATACAACTTCCACGAATGTAGTCGTCACTAACTTTAGAAGAAATCTATTAGCTATACGTTTATATAGTGAACGATTCACTCACTGAGTCGGTTGGTATTATGATCTTGTGTTCTTAACACTCTCCAACCAGGACCCTTATCATGTCTAAGGATAAGGTTCCATCTGTATCGGTTTTAATTTGTAATCCCTGTATTGTTTTTTTGTTAATAACACGTCTGACCGTTATTACGAACCCACTTTCAATAACCCTTTTTATATAGTTATCTGTTAATAACAGGAGAGAACGTGATTTTCTATTCTCAGGGAATGATACCTTTGGAGAAGGATTGTTCAATGTGGCGAATCCATCCATGTGTGAAACTTGATTAACATATCGGTAACATCTTGGGTCGAAATGGTTTCAACATAACAGCTCATGGCGTCTCCAAGTTGGCCTATTTTGCGGAAAACCACACTGTACAAATAAGATTTGTCAACCTAGTGTCCACATGGGCCCATTAAATTGTGTTGCTTGGAGACTTCACTAATCAAAACAAATGTTTAGTCCCATCATAGACCGTCGGATATACTCTATTCAATAACCAAATGGTATGTATAATTGCATTATTCACAGTGATACTAGTAACTAATAATCTAGCACTCGGTGTTTTAGCTGTACTACTATATAACCTTATAATTCTGTGGGCAGTGGTCAAACAACGTGCATGATTAATCTTCCCAGGGTTATGTGAGGCCATATACTGTTGGACACTTCAATCACCGGAAGAAGCAGCTTGGTCTATCCTATAATATGTATTTTGGATTTGTAGTAAGGCTAGGATTTTCTTCATATGTTACAAGAATAATTAAATTCTCCCAGCAATGGTAAGAAGGATGTTGGGGTTAGGATGGAACTCAATGAGCGGCCACCTTCTCGTAGTGACTTCTGTTATTAATTATTTGAAGTTAATTAATTAGTTTCACATGAATTAAAAGAGAGCTGCACAGTCATTTGCTTATATTATTACTCAATTATGATATTTTATTTACTAATAATTAGCTCAAATATAGCGAAAGTAGAATACATCCTATGACTTTGAGACTAGAAATTTAGTTTTATATAACCAAAAATCATTATAATTTACCTATTATGATATATATAAAAAAAAAAAATGTTTGAGGTATAAAATTGAAAAGTGGAAAATAATCGATATTTCAATATTTAGGTTATATTTAACACATTTGTGGCGCATGAAGATGATGTAGCAGAGCCTTATATATTTTTTTCTTGAGCCAATTGGACCTTTATCTATCTAATTTTATCTATTACGAATCATATATATGAAAAATAAAAATATAAAAAAATAACCATAAAATGGTGGTTTTTCACTATTTTTCGAATTTTCGAGTCTCATGTGGCGCATGAAAAAATTGGTTTAGTGATCTAAGATTTTTCACACATTATTTCAACACAAATGGCAACTTTTTATCATTATTACCAGCCCCAACTCAAAAAAGTTGAAAAAATGCTCCACCCTAATGTATATCAGGTATTTGTGAATGTGTATCTGCCCTTTACTGATTGTGTGACCGCCCTTTACTGATTGTTTATCTGCTGTTAATATTGGTTTGCTTACCAACTACCTGAGTAAAAATTGTAGAAATGCTTTACCAGTGAACTACTGATAGATAATGATGAATACATAAATATCTTTAATTAATTAAATTCAGATCGTAACAATAATAATAGCCCACTGTATTATGATATTGATAAATTTAAATCAAATCGCACTAAAAAATGGAAAGATTTATCTTTGATACATGTAAACATTAGATCGTTTTATTCTAATATTGATAAATTCAAGTGAATTCATAATGAATGCCAGTTTGGCTTTGGATAAAATAGGGGCACGACACATCCAGGGTGCTTTGCGTCATACAGAGTATATATATGAATCTTTGGATAATTTGATTTTTTAATTATATATTGATCATAGGAAAGCATTTAACTCGGTAGATCATTGTGTGTTGTTGAGCAAAATGAAATTCTATAGAGTGAGAGGAATTGCACTTGATTGGTTTAAGTCTTATTTGTCCAATAGAAAGCAATATGTGAATGTTAATGACGTTATGTCAGATAATAGGACATTAACCCATTGAGTCCCTCAGGGTAGTTAATTGACGATGTTCCTAATTTGTGTAATTGATCTCCCTCAGAGCACCAATTATTTCAATTTAACGATGTTTGCAGACGACTGTACTGCCTGTGGTAGAATTAAACGTCACGATCTTTCTAATGCTCACACTTTGTTAAAGAATCATATTGATAATATAACTAATTGGTTGATTGCCATTAAGATTATGATTAATGTTGAAAATATATATATATATATATATAATATTTAGTTATAGAGGAGATTTCGAGTTTGATTCAAATATTATCAGTTGTGAGTCAGGTAGATTAAATAAAGTTCTTAGGATTGAGCCTGGATAAGAAATTAAACTTTAGTGACCATATTGATACAATATCACTGAAACTTTCTCGATCGATTGGTGTAATAAATATACTTTCCAAATTTGCACCTATTTATGTATTGAAATCACTTTATTATTCTATGTTTCACCCTTATGTAATCTATGGCCTTGAAGCATGGTATAATGCACCTGCATAAGGTAGAAATAAAGTTGAAATATTTCAAAAGCGAGCAATAAGCTATATTTATTGACTGAGTTACTTGGATCATACAGCCTTTTATTTTAAAATCCAAACTTCCACGACATGCGTTTCAATTAGTTAAACATTATGCAAAACTATTTTCAAAAAACTAGTGTAAATGTGTGTAATACATTAATAATTGACCCTATCTTTAACGCTACTTTGAGGTACTGTAGATTCACAGTTGGGCAGATGAATGCCAACTTTCATTTATTCTCTAATATTTTGAAAAATAGTCGATGAATTCGTTTAAAAATCGCAAGCGGCATAGCCTAATACATAAAGACAATGTGTAAGAATATTCTAGCAGATACACCAAATCACATTTGATAATAGACGATTATGCACACAGAGAAAGGATTAGTTGAATCAAATCAAATTTTATTTGTTTAACTAAATTTTATGGTTTATCTGTGCGCCTACCTACGTGGTGCGTTGTAGGTACAATTTAAAATGAGTTAAATTAACGTTGGTTAGAACAACACATATGTGAGTTGATTATTTTTAATTCTCGATGGTCACAACAACTATCTGTGATAGTCAAAACTACTAGTGATGGTTGAACTAATTAAATGTAATGGTTAAAACAACTACAGAACAAGGTTACATCAACTACTTGTGTACGTTTCTCCAATCACTCCTATGTGTTATACCAACTACTCGTGTAGGTTATACCAACTACTCGAGTAGGTTATACCAATACTCGTGTAGGTTATACCAAATACTCGTGTAGGTTATATCAATTACTCGTGTAGGTTATATCAACTACTCGTGTAGGTTATATCAACTACTCGTGTAGGTTATATCAACTACTCGTGTAGGTTATTTCAACATCTCGTGTTGGTTATATCAACTGCTAGTAAACTAAGTAAATGTATATCAACTATTAATGTAGGTTGAAATATCGGTCCGGTTAGCAGTAGCCAGACTTTTTACATGACTTTTTCATTCACTATATTTACTCTATTAAATCATAATCTCGAGTTAGGTCCCGGTATCAATTAGATTAGACTATTTATTTTCTAGAACCAAATCTAACATGTTCATTTATTTTCTACTTTTGCTTCTGTGATATGCATACTATTTTGATTTTAAAAATAATTTATCACCTTGACTAATCTTTGCTTTTTGAAATGTTTTCGATCCGATGAATTGATATATGGTTATTAGTTGTAAATTAATAGATTAGATTGAATAAGTTACTTCATCAGGTCAGTTTATAAATAAGTAGTTAGGTGACGTAAATAACTTTACGTTGTGATGAATAGGTAGGCTAGATGAATTAATTAACCAGGCTAGATTACAAAAGTTGATGGAATAAATCTTTGATATGCTGCAATTATACTATAACTTAATGAATAATAATAAAGCCTTTATCTTCTAAAACCTATTTTAGTGCAATTCATCTTACTCATAGGCACCGATATAGAAATATGCTAATAGAATTACCAAGGTCAAATTGAAAACGAAATGTAAATATTCAAGTTATAGATTTTATTATTTAGAAGTACAGATTGAATTCTTGTCACTGTCTCTTACGACTATAAGTTGCCAATTCCTGAAATAAGAGATTCGTATATTAATATATATATATTGAAAAGAGATTCATAGTATCGTTCATATACATTATCAATTATATCACCTACTCTTTTTCTTTTTGTGATGAGATAACGACAGCTTCGATATTCTTTTCATGTCTGGAATCCCTAAAAGCATATGAAAAAGTAAGAACTAATCATATTTCAAATACATATTTAAAAATAATCTAATATTTTCAAATACTTACTTTGACCTAGCACAATAGTTCCTGAATCATTCAAAGGAATTGAAGAGGACTCCGAAGGTTGATGACGTTGATCTACTCCATCAATTCTTCATAAAGATCTGAAAGTAAATTCAGAAAATATAGAAAACCATATTAATAATGAAATGAAGAGAATTATTAACTGAGAATTGTTTCATATAGGTAAATTATTTATATAAAATGATAAACTATTTATAAATCTTCAGATGTAGTATAAATTTAGCTCTAATAAATGCAATGGATTTTCCTTGCTAATCCTCATAATTACACTCTTAATTTAGACTTTAATTAAATACCAAAAAAGTATAATATATCGAAAGGCTCACCTCTGGTTGGAGTTCTCCCTGCTTAATCCCTGGACGGTGTTATCCTCCGACTACCTCCCTGGATGGAGTTCAAAAAAACTCCATGGAGAAAACTAGGGTCAAGTATAAGTAAATTGGGGCACTTTAACTAACTGCAGTCTCTATCTCAGAAACATTAGTAACCACTAACCATCATGGCTTCAAAGTACTCGTGAAATGAATAGAACCTATCATAAATTGAGCTTATTATGATATTCAACAATTCAATACATAGCTAAACTAATTTCAGAATGATTTCGAGACTTTCTTAACAGGGCCACAATTTAGTAATTAAAGGACAGAATTTACCTGTCTAACCCTACCTATAGGTAGACTAACTAGTTTTAAAATATATAAATTATCAGAATACTTAACTTGAGATACTAGGATAAGTTCCAAATTATCGGACGGTTCCACATTTTCGGTCGCCTAAGAAAAACTATATAAAATAATTAATCAACTTTTATTTCAATTAGCTATTAGATAGCTATATACTATATTTCATACGTGACCGAAAATGTGAAATCGCCTGATAATTTGGAACTTACCCTATCTGAGGACAGCGCAGTAACTGCCTAGCCTATGTAGAAGGTATTGGCACTGAAAAAAACAGCTTTGTAGGCATGATGCTCAAATAAGTTAACATATAATAATCTAGGAAAATTAATTTGGATATCAGTTTACAAACTGGAAGGCAGTAATCAAAATTTATTATTATGACAAGTTATATACCTACTGATAATCAGCTCTTCAAATAACTTCCTAGCCGCCAGCCTATCAATCCCCAAAATTTTAGAATATTTAGACAGACATTTATCAATTTATTAATGGAATTAATTCATAATTGATCGGCAGCGATAATACTATTTAGTGCATATAACGCTATTGTTTGCACTTGAGCTAAAATGGTATTGAGGAGCGTTCACATTCGATAAGTAACACACTTGAAACAAGAGAAAAAATGCAAAGTGTCAACCGATTAATTGGCTTTGAGGAAAGCATAAGTTGTCACATACTCATTTAATTTAACTCGCACCTAAACCTAAAATGAGTAGCACCAACTCTCATAGTAAGTTAATTTATACACCAGATACATAGGATTAACAGTCTTTGTGGGCTACTTTATCACACTATGTCATAGTTGATTTAACTCACACCTAAACTTACAAAAAAGTAGCGTCAACTCTCATAGTAAGGTAATTCATACACCGCAGAATACACTGGATTAACAGTGTTTATGGGTTACTATAACACACTATGTCATAGTTGATTTAACTCGCACCAATACTTCAAAAAAAAAGTAGCGTCAACTGTCATAGTAAATTAATTCATACACCAGATACATTGAATTAACAATCTTTGTGAGTTACTTCAACACACTATGTCCTAGTTGTTTTAACATTTGTTCATATACTCCCAAAATGTAACTCTAACTCTCATAGTAAGTTGATTCAATCCATAAAATGATTTGAATTAACTATGTTTGGTGACACACCACGTCATAGTTGTTTTGACACACGTGAAAACATGAATGTAGTCCAACCAACTCACGTAATAAATTGATTCAAAGCATAAATTGTTGACCCATTAAAATATGAGTAAACTTTTTTGTCTGTGTAACTTGCATTTTCACTTTATCAAATTAAAATTTTTGCTGGCTAATCACAAGCTTTAAAATTTCCGCTACACATGTGACAAAACAGCAGAAAGAAAGGTTATGTTAACTTATTAATCAGTTGAGGTATTTAGATTTTTAATCTCAAGTTGACACAACAGCGATATTAATTGTAAGATGATGTCATTTAGTATTTATTGTTATATTTATTTCATTTTGAATTTGGCATTTTAACTTCTTATAAAAGTGGTGGTTTTTGAATGAAGGCTTTTTACATGTTTTTTAACCAGGTAATTTTGATGGGTAGGGGGAATTATTGCACAGGGTTTTAAGACTGTGAGATTATTGCCTTTTTTACATTGAGAGATTTTGATCGTGGGGAATTTTGTCTTAGAATCCAAAACAGCAACTTATAAGCAAAGAGCGAAAACATTGAATAGGTTGTCTCTGACAGTCGACCCTTTCCACACCTCCTCCAATGATTGTTATAAGAGCACATATGCAGTTTCATGTTAAAAAGGTATTACTATTAACATTTTCAACACATATACTTCGAAATAAACTACCATATTAACAATATTTGTATTTTTATTAGGATCAAATTTCAATTGACTTGAGCTACCTCTAAATATTATTCAAATGTATCAGGATATTGTCTGAGTTACTTTATGATCGGTACGAATTATTTAACAAATGGCAATCTAAAAATATAATCTTTTAGTATTATTGTCACCTAAATAAGCATTGTAACAGGGGTGGAATTTACCGGGGTGGAATATACCCGGGGTGGAATATACTGAGGTGGAATATACCGGGGTGGAATTTACCGGGGTGGAATATACCGGGGTGGAATATACCTAGAACCGACGATTATGTATAGAGCATTGTTATTACATTCAAATAAGCCATTCACGCACACTCAGCCAGTTGGCTGACGGCAACTCCCCCCTCCGACAGTTAGCTAGGGTACACGGAAAACTGCCAGGCGGAAAACTGCCGAAGCGGAAAACTGCCGAAGTGGAAAACTGCCAAGCGGAAAACTGCCAGTCACTTATTGGCAATTTATATATTTTTTGACTTTTGATAAACACATTCTAAGAACATTTTAATTCATAAAAAAACAGCGTTAGTCATTCGCCAAGTGATTAAATAGACATTCATTTTTTACAGTTATAACTAAAGTATATAGATTATTTGACTAGTTAATATTCAATGGAAAAATAGTATTTCAACAAAGCTACTTTATTAAACACACAGTAAACTAAATTCAGTACACACAAAGAAATTATAATTACCATCTTTAACTTATTTGTTAAGTCACGAACATTTTAAAAACATGTATATATTTATATATCTATACAGGATTTTATATGTTTATAAGATTTATAGTTTATATCTTGGATATTATAAATTAAGTGTATGTTACATCACTTATATGTATGCTCAATATTTATTACATTTACTATTTTATTCTCCATAACATTAACACCTTCATTTTTTCCAATTCTTTATTTATATGTAAAAGTATTATTAATTTATATGCAATCCAAATTCATCGAGTGATATTGTCAGAGAAATAGGTTGGAAGTATCAGTTTGATTACCATAGATATATTGTGTTGCAAATTATAAATATTTCACAAACATCGATAGAATTTGTTTTATAATGAGTAAAAGCGAATATTGAGCTAGAAGGTTTGTTCAATTATCAATGTTTCTTCTTCTTTTAGTATTTTCTAAGAAAGGTTTTATTTTTTAATTTATATTATGTATTTGATTTCATACTATAATATTTATATAATAATACATTTTATGTATATTTCTAATGAAAAAAACTGTATTTTTGCTTTTGTATACTACCTAAGTAAAAAATGAATGTTCCATTAACTCCTTTTAACTAAGAGCGAACGTCGTTTTTGTTATAAATCAAAATGTTATTATTGACTAAAGTCATTAAATTCAGCAAGTGACTGGCAGTTTTCCGCCTGGCAGTTTTCCTCTTCGGCAGTTTTCCCCCTGGCAGTTTTCCGGACTCCTTAGCGAGCTAAGAAACACACACACACACGCACAGTGAGTGATACACTGCAGAGATAAGTACTATCGTGAACGTAACTACAGTAAGGCATGCATGTATAGTATTCTGAACTGATATAGAGTTTGGGCACGATCAGATGTTAGTTATTACTCACTGGTACATATTATCGGTAATTATTCTAATGATGTAAAAGTTGAATTAAATTATTTACCTAACAGTGATCTACAGAAAATAATTACTGACAGTTGTATGGGAAAAAGAATAAATGAGGAATATCCTCATTTGATTGATTAAACTCGAATTACGGTAATCTTCGAGAACACAGTAGCCGATAGTATGTACTATAAGAGTATGTACTCTTAGTATGTACTCAACGAAATGTACTATAAGAGAAAAGAATCTTCGAATGATGTCATTTTATCAAATCACAGTTTTCTAACACCCTATCAATTTTTCAATTCTAATAAATTTGTAGTTGTGTACCAAGACCAATTTTTCAATATTTACAAGCATTATAATTGGTAAAATTTATTTTTTGGAAATGTTAAATTTCTTAACTGCCAAAAAATAATTACTGATACACTTTTCTTTGACTGTACAGTGTACATGGCTCAAATAATCGATAGCTACTGCACACAGTGCCTCAATGCAAACCGCTGTAACCGACGCGGTGGCTGATTGGCTGAGTTTGCCAAGCCAGAAAAACGTTGTGAATTTGGAAATGCATTTTATATTTTGTGTTATTATTCACAATTGGAATTTCACAGAGAAGTGATTCTATATCAATTAGAGAGAAGAGACCTTTAGGTCAAAAAAACTCTTGAAAGAAGTGATATACATAAGAATTTAAAGTGGGCAGCTATCTCCTCAACTATATATGTAGGGTTTAATAACAAATTTTAAGAGCTTTTCAAGTTTGAGTATTCCATAGCAATTTTTCAAGTTTTAACTTCCATTTCATTGGTCAGAATTGAAATATTACAGCTAGCAAAATGCTGTATTGAATATTTCATTTCGCCTTTAAAATAGACAAAATTCGATAATTATTTTTACGCAGTATTACATTTAGGTAAGGAGGAGAAACCTACACAAATTTATGTAGGCTTCTCCTACATATTATATTTCTTATTGCAATATAATGCTTTTGAAGCCACAAACACTGAATATTAACCATATTAGTCTGCTTTCGTTGATCTTATCACTTTAAGAGTCTAACTCTCGATAACTGTGACTGCCGTGCAATGGACAATTTAGCAGGAATGAATAAAATAATCCACATATTGAAATAAATCACTTACAATTTAATTCTTAAAATAAAAACTTCATTAGGAATGGTGAACTTTAGTATGAGATTTAGTTTACAAAAAATTCACACAAAATTAGAAAAAATTGTGGTCACACGTGAAATATGAATTAATAATTCAAAAGACTTCAAAAGTGATATTTCACATGGTCTACAGTCTACACAATGAATCATCATATTTGGAAAATGATAAAATTGTCAATCTTATTTGAGGTATACATGTTTTACTTAGAAGTATAATGCGTCAATTCTTAACTCAAATGACAATATATTGACTTTGTTGAACAAGTCCAATCTATGATTTTGTAGTTTGCTCTTGAATCAAGTAATAATAGCAAATGGTCTCAGCATGTATCAGGATGAAAAAGTTTTTCCTATTTCTTAATTAAAAAGTTTGTCACAACTAGCTAGTAGCTATGCTGTCTACGTACACTTTATTACAAAATGTATCCTAATTGTGAAAAGAAAGTTGGAAGATGGCAATCGATATAACCGGATGGTTGGTAATCATTTTCTAATTTGATATTTTCTCTTTCACTAGATTGAACTCATGACAAACTGACAAGAATGATGTCTGAATTAAATGATCCGACTCCACTTGGCATCAAAGAAAAAGATCTGAATTTACTTAGAAATGATCGAATCAAGTTCGACTGTGGACCTCTGGTCTATCGCACCATAATTGATTGGGGATTCATTTTACCCAATGATAAGAAAATTAAAGATCACATCTATGATTTGAATATAATAGCAAAAATTAAAGAAAATTGTAATGTAAACTACAAAAAATGGATTGATAAGAACGATTCCAAAATAGAAAAAAAATCTTTCTCTGGATTCGACATAACAGCACTGCATGATTTACTCCCAATTCTTTGTTACGAGAAAGTTGCACAAACAGGCAGTCAAGAGTATGATAAACAAATTAAAGATCCTAAAAGTGTGGAGAGTTTGCTCAACGAAATCAAAACTTTCAGAAATGGCGTGAGCCACGAATATTCTGTGGCTACGAAAGATAGTCATATTAATGAGATGACAGCAACGATGAGAGAATGTATCAGAGCTGCTGGTGAACTCTACGGCAAGGATCAGTCTGAAATTGATAGTAAGGTGAAACTCTTGGATGATAAGTTTGGCGAAGTTCTTTTTGACACAACACACGTCTATGAAAACAGAGTGAAGTACATCGCTAAATTTATAGAAACCGAAGTCCCTGCCATCCTACTAGAGAGATATTCATCTCATTTCTCTGTTCCTTTACCGGGTAATTGGATAAAAAGTGATACCTCTGAGATCTTCCAGTACTCTAAGCTATCTGTAACAACTAAAGACTTAAAAGGTAAACCAACAGATAAAACAGTATTTCCCTGTACCAAAATTTTTAACAACACTCAAGAGAAATATGTTGTTATAAATGGAGGACCTGGTTCAGGGAAAACCACACTGATGCGAAATATGTGTCAAGATATTCTACAGACATCAGTTCATGAAAGTACATCGAGGTATGAAAAAATGGCGCAATTCAAAATTCCTATATACCTCGAGTGCAGAAATGAGCAACCGACAAATCTCGCCACATTTCTGAAAGAGCGTCTTAAAAATTTCCTCTCGCCAGAAGATGATATTTACGAAGCCTTCAAAATTGTGAAAGGTTTAGTATTCCTTATTGACGGCTATGATGAAATTACCAACACTTGTCGAAAGCTTGTCGATAGCATCATAGACTTCTGTAGAGATAACGACGCTTGTTGCATAGTTTCTTCCCGAGATGATGCGGGAAAACACTTCGTCAACAAGCTTCAAAGGAAAAATTTAAACAGCACTGAAATGTTCATCGAATCCATCAGTGAAATGAGCAACAAAGTGAACTTCATTATGAATTATGCTGAAAAGATAGATAGTTCTATTGACACTGATAAATTGGTGAGTAGCTTCGAGAACCTAACTGAAGCTGCTAAAGAAGTTTTCTCTTCCCCAATTCTTCTGGCATTATTCATATCCTTGTTTGTATATGATCCAGATTCAGTGTCTCTAATGAAGAATGAACAGAGTGCTTACGAAGCAGTTCGAACTAATTTCCTTCGTGAAGTGGCAGAAAGGTTGGAAAATGTTCCTAACCCGAAAGGAAAAGCTGTAATTGTTGCTTATGTGCTGAGTAAATTTTGTCTTAAACTTTTCAAGGCAAAGAAATACTACTTAGAAGAAAAAGATTTCTTCAAGATAGTCGCTGAATGCGAGGAAATAAGGGGAATGTCTGCAGACGTAGACATTCCCAGTTTACTTTCTTGCATATTAACGCCCGAACACTCGTTCAGATTCACTTGTAATACATCTTACCAGTTCATGCACAGCACTATACAAGAGTTCTTTGTAGCTAAATACGTAAGCGAGAACTTCGTAGAGCTTCAAGAGGACATGAGTTCACAGAATCATTCAGAGGATAAACAATTACGAAAGCTTCTTGAGTTCTTGGAACTGGATGAATTCCAGTCTGACATCCGTGATGAAATGGAAAGGTGAGTTATTATTTAATATCTAAATTCATCAAGAAGCAATCGATTTTACATTTTTATTTTAATACAGATGCATATTTAGAAAATTATATATTTAATATACATTTGATTAGTTTTAGAAGCGTGCACAGTGCACACAGAGCAAGTTCTCCTTAGAACAAATACAAAAACCTAAT
>CANNZV010001530.1:147388-264689 GCA_947561585.1 Caprella mutica
AACATATGCACTTATGTTTTTTTCCATTAACAGAAAGGATTAGATGATTTCCGAATAAATATGTTTTCGCTTCACAATGATTTGCTTCACAATAATTCAGTACTAAGAATCAGTACTTTCAAGAATATATGTAAATAAAATTTCTAAACAATAAAAGTTTTTCTGTGTATATACTTCTATTATTATTACAATTATTGGCAAAAAATTGAACCGTAACAATTGAAAATGAACTAGTGTAACATGATCAATGCAGAAATTCTTATTTCGGAAAAAATTTGTACGACTCTTCTCTTCCACTCCCCCCCTCTCCACCCCCCCCCCCCCCCCTTCTAAAAGTAAAAGAGATAGAAACAAACCGATATCGGAGATAGATTCCTGAGACATTTTCACACAAATGACATTTGAATTTTCTTATATTTTGCAGTCAGTTTTTAACATTTTGAAAAATGGAAAAAGAATTAATTTACAATAAATAATTAATTTATTTTATTTAAAAATACATATTTATGCAATAAATTGAAAAAAACTTCAAAGTGGAATGTACCTTATATATCACTGATCATTATGCAATTTACAGATTTTGTCTAGGTTCCCTAGAACAAAAGAAACAGGCTTTCGAATTTGGAAAAAGGGTACTTTTCCCGACAATGCAATTGCCACTGGCACTGTACGACAGTGTACGTGCGTAGAGGAAGGGCACATGTAAATTTGTGATCGTGTACTAGTCATCGAATCATCCTGAAATTTTGTATACATCTTATCTACACAATATTCTTTCATATTAAAACATAAAAAAAAATTGGAAAAAAAATCAATTTTTGACCCTTTAACCACAAATCATATTATTCACGATTTAAGATTTTCCGATCACGCCGTGGTCACTGGTCATGTCAAAGTAGTTTCGATCAGCTGATTATCATCGTTCATTATTACGTGAATTATTTATTTTTAATTATATTTTCTCGTAATTATGCCTTCGAAAGTCATATTTAATAACTGTATTTGCAATAATTCATGAAAAAACTAGTCTATTAGATCATAAGCGAGAAAGTTACGCACATTATAAAATATCAAAAAACTAGCCATGAAAGAGTTTCTGGATATAAGACTGCAAAGTAAGTTCCCACATCTTACATAATTACATCAACTGTTAAGGACTTTAACTGCATCGTGAATTTATGTTTAATGAGTCAAACATGGCAGTTACCTATCAGTACCTGACTAGTGGTTATTTCAGTTCCAATTTAAAAATACTTATAACTCATCAACCATTATGAATAATTCAACAGAGTTAATCTTAAAAGATATCAAATCCTATATATAAGTTTGACTTCATGGTAAAATTAGTGATACCAAGTAAGAAAATAAATAATTTTGTTATTACTGTAATAGAAATATATAAATAAAATTTCTAATTCATAAATAAAAAGAAATAAAGAGTGAAGGCATGGATCTACAGAACCTGGTTCGTATTCATCTTCAAAGGAATAGACTGTCTCTCTCATTCCATTTACGTAGTTTTTTTGTTGTTGCTCTTCATTGGAGGAACATGTGCAAATTCATCTCCATTGATCTCCAAGGATGCACGTCTGAAATTGAATTAATAATTTATATAATGATATTGGTTATAGTTAGATAATATTCAGAACAGCAATGATCACCAAGAGACTTCAAATCATAATTAAAGAAAAATATCTTCATGTCTATAAAATTTAAATCTGCCTTGGAATATGAAATTATTGTTGATTGTAGTACAACTAATAAAAATAATGGAGAGGTGTTCTTTAATAGTATCCTAGGTTATAATACTTTATGTAATTCGCTTATATATAATTAACAAGAAAGTAGGTTTCGCTCAAACTAGTGTCGGTTTCGAGTTATTGGACGGTTCCACATTTTCGATCATGGGGTTTAGTTTATAATTGTAGTTAAATACTAATTATTTTAGGTAGGGGAGAAACAGGAGCATTCGGATAACTTTAGTTAAAAACTGAATAATTGTTTTACAGTTTAAACCTCCATTCGAATATTATAAGACAAAATGTAAGAGAGGTTCAAGTGTCCAAATGGTCTTTCCTAGAGGGAAACTTCGGACAAGCTGGGAGGATGATTCGGACACTATAAAAATGGTTAAAACGTTGGAAATTTGGGTAATTTAACGATAAGATTGAATTTGGATCTACTAATTTAATTGAAATAAACCATAATGACTTGTTATTCACAGTAATAAATCATCGTATTTGAAATTTTATCATAATAATATTATTTTAATGATTGAACATTTTCTCAAACAAAATATAGATAGCCCATGAGTAATCACTGTGAAATTGTCCTTATATTTAATTGCTAAATATCAAAAACAAATGATATAACTATATCCTTTTACTTTGGATATAACTATTTCCTTTTTATTGGAATTCACCAAAATTAGTAAATTACATCTTAAATATTTCATCGAATGTTTAAAGTATACTCCGTAAGTGTAGATCTTGCTACGCATCCAATTTCAGCAGCTTTTCTGACAGATAAACCTTTTTGGAATTCATCAAGTGTTTTTTGAATACCTTGTTTATTACGGACTCTATCTGTTTTCCTTTTATAATGAAAAAGCATGACTACGATCGCCTAACTGTCAAATAAAGACACTAATATTAAAAGTTGCAACTAATCTTATAAGCAAATGCTTTGCCAATTAAAATAGTTCAGAATGTCCTTTTTAATAAGAATTACTTCAATAAATTGTAATGCTGGACTGAATCGGATACAGAGGTAAGGTTCGGACACAGTCCAAACCAACCTAAACAGAAGTGTCCAAACCATCCCAAATGACACTTCAAAATAAAAAACGTCACCATTTTCTAATTTCATTTGTATTATTTTTTTTTAACACACCAAACATAACCAAAAATATTTATATAATTCATACCTTTGAGATTGAGAATCAGTTTGGTATTCATATAGTCCACATACGATCCAATTGAATCACGAAAAATTACCTCAATATTGAAGAAAACAGTAAATTACACATCGGGGGTGACACACTAGCTGACGGGTAACACCTCACACACATTCAGTTGCAATAAGAGGTAGTTCCAACAATTATAAACATGTTTAAACGAGTTGTCCGAACTATCCCTCTGTCCGAATAATCACGGTTCTCCCTTACATCTTAAAATAAATTGAGAGATTTGTGACAAAGCCAATAAAAAAATGTGAAACTTATCACATTAATTTCTACCATATCAGTTATGCATCCAAAACTGATTAGCTAGAAAAGATATAATTGAAGATTTAAATTGAATATTGCAAATATTTATCCATATTAGAATATCCCTTTAAACGCTCAAGTTATTCTATGAGGGAAAAAATGTTGTTATCACTATTTATTTGTTTATCAGAACATCATTAGTAAATATATGAAAAAAGACTTGAAACAAATTATTAATATTAATTTCATTTTTAACAATGCCTCTAGTGGAAAAATGGGGACTCATACCTTATACATTTAAATTACATAGGATTTTCCCATGAGGAAAACTTATATGATATTTTTAATTGAATGGGTGAAAGGAAATAGATAGCACTTTTTTCAAATTCTGCTCATTTATGTTCGAAAAAATGTTGAAAATTAGCACAAGTCACTGAGCAAGTGACA
The DNA here is from genome assembly GCA_947561585.1 of Caprella mutica. Taxonomy (NCBI): domain Eukaryota; kingdom Metazoa; phylum Arthropoda; class Malacostraca; order Amphipoda; family Caprellidae; genus Caprella; species Caprella mutica. Next base: position 151,044 of record CANNZV010001530.1, read on the forward strand.
TAGCCTGAATACAAATGCATACTTTTTTCAAACTGAGCAAAAAATTTTGTGTACCATTGTTAATTTCAGTTAGAAGAGAGTCTTATAGGTATATACTATGTAATTATGTGCAAAAGTGATTCGAAATATCAAGAAACAAGAAAATAAACATGTTTATTTCTATTGCTCCATCAGTGACCCGCTGGTGGTTAAAGGGATATTATGATTATTTTTATATATAAGCAATGTTCAAGAGTTCAGTGTTCATACGTCCTACAAAGTAACTAATGTCTCTCTAAATGTGGATTAGCATCTCTGACCTTATTAGTATTTGGCTATATTAGATCCATTTTGTAGCGAATTTATTCTTTATTTATTTATTTCCTATACGATTATGAACTTATTTTATTGTATACCTATTCGTTATGGAGAACAGTTAAACGATTTTGTTAGCCAAATTTTGGGAAAATCCTACCTCCATACTCCAAAGAGAGTTAGTTCTCAGGACAATTTAAACATTTTTGGTAAGAGCAATATTTTCCAATTTTTCATAATTTCTAAATTATTAATAATTATATATTGATAATTATTTAAAAAAAAACACAAAGTTGGAAAGTGACAAACATTTGTTTTGATTTTATATTTAGCGATACCCTGATTGATGCCATATAGTGCAAACAAACGAACAAAAAACTCTCACCTATTTTTTCTGTGCATTTCGACAATATTGGTAGTTTTCCATTTTTCAAAATTAATAAAGGTACAAGGTTTCACTTATATATAGTGTGAAAATGAAAAATATTTTTATATCGATCAAACAAAAAGTCATTTTATAGACGGTACCAAAAAGACTAATAGTTTACATACATGCGGAGTGCTTCTAATAATTGTATGTAAAATATGTTAACTTCTGCCGATGTAAACTGTAGGCAACACTTTCAAAATTTTAATTCAAGATATTTCTTAAACTGATGTTCTTTGTAATAAATGATCCCTAACCCGCGCAAAAAATGGATATTCCCAAAACATTCTCGGAATATTCCCAAGGAATATTCCATGATGATCATTCTTCGATATTCAGGGAATGCAAATTTTTGACACTTTTATGGAATAATCCCATAAATCACAAGGGAAAATCTAGGGAATCACAGAGATGAATCTCAATGGAATAATGAAGGAATTCCAATGGAATGAGTAATCCATAGATTGAGGGGATAATGAAGGAATACCAATGGAATAAAACATCTAAAGTAAGAGGGAGTATTGAAGGAATACCTATGGAATAAGATATCTAAATGAGAAGGGAATATTGAAGGAATACCTATGGAATAGGACATCTAAAGGAAGAGGGAATATTGAAGGAAAACCTATGGAATACGACAACTAAAGGATGAGGGAATATTGAAGGAATACCTATGGAATAAGACATCTAAATGAGGAGGGCATATTGAAGGAATACATATGCAATAAGACATCTAAAATAAGAGGGAATTTTGAAGGATTACCTATGGAATAAGACATCTAAAGGAAGAGGGAAAATTGAAGGGTTACCTTTGGAATAAGTCATCCAAAGGAAGAGGGAATATTGAAGAAGTACCAATGAAATAAGACATCCAAAAGAAGAGGGATCACTGGCCATGTATACCCACTATTCACTTAACTGCATAACTCAATTGTCACACAGCTATACACCAAGAAGTTTAACATGAACAAATAACTGTATAAAAAAATCTACGAATATTAACACTTTAATTACAGGACACATTACTTACATCTAGGCATTTCCACAATTGCCCCTTTGTACTAGTATGAAATGAAAGAAACTAAACATACGTCTATCATTTTATTAAAATATCAAATAGCACATGATTTAGAAAGAGCATAATGTAATCAAGCACAAATTAATTCCTGGGCAACTTGTTTATATGTTTGTTGAGTCTCTATTTATGTTCTATAAGCTCTCAGTATTTTTCACTAGATATTTCTTATTTATTCTATACCGCTATGGTTGTACTTTTCAATTGCAAAGTTTTCAAGTTTTAGTTAAGAAAGGCTCACAGGTTTCAGTTACCATCACCTTCTCATTTTCCTCTTCCATCTGTTAATGCAGTCAACACTTAATAGTGCTATCGTCTCTTTTTGCAAAATTATTGACCACTACAATCGATTGGTGGTAGCATAATTTGCTATGAGCTGCTTTCCTGTGTGACAACTAGTACAAAGTCTTTTGTATTTGGTTCTTTAATTTAACCTGGAGCAATTTTATTCAATCGAGCACTTAATTTTGTCTTTATTCTTAAATTCCTTCATATTCCCGACTATGAAGTGAATCTAGTGGTGTCAGCGCAGCTATAGTTTTAGTGCACGCACTTCATACTATATAGTACACACAACGAAATGAAGAGGACATGCCTCCAGATTTGTAACTTCTTAGTAAACCATATTGCCAGAAACTGTGACAGTGGTACCTAAAAAGAAATAAAATAATTAATTAATCCATAAATTAAATAAAAAACCTAAGTGATTCATTCAAATTTTAAAAGATGAAAATGTAGATAGTAAAGGGAATACAGATTTAGATAACTAAAAAGGTTTAGAGAAACCATATGGGTCAAAAAAGTAATCAAAAATCAAATTAAAGTAAAACAAGAAAGGGCTCATGAACGAAAAAAAAGCTACTATGAACATTATTAACACTGAAAATCATTATTGGCACTTTTAAAATTTTATTATTAAACTCTAGTCAGTTTAAGGACAGGTCACTGAAGAAATAATTTTATGAAATTTTATATTTCACTTACAGAGGCTAGAGAATATATATAATTTAACCTAGGTTATAGCTAAATTTTCATAAACATTTTGTAATATAAATTAACACAGTGAACCCATTTACAATTAAAGTATAAACTGAGTATATATGAATAGAAACAGACCTACAAACTAAAATAGTACGGTAAGTAGGGTCATGCAGGTAAATTGCAGCATTTCAATTTTTAATTGCATTTTAATTCTGAACCAAAATTCCATTAATATGTTGCATAGCTATCAAATGGAGCGCAGTGCATGCTATAATTTATTAATTTAAGTTTTCAACGTGTGTTTTGAAAATAATATTATGATGTGTCTGATGCTAGAGGCCGCAGTTAGTTAGTGTGCCACAATTTACATGCTTGACCCTATTCTTATTCCGTTATCACCAGATATCAATACTTAACTTTATACCAAAATATAAAATTGTTGAGTGATAACTGTTGTTAATAAAATAAGAAACAATGGTGTACATACGTTAAACATTTACAATCACAATACTAACCTCTTTTTTCTTGAAATGAGACTAATTTAACTACTATCTATCATAGCCCGTCTATTAAGTAACTTATTTATAACATAAAATAATTTTATATTGCATCGGATAAAAAATCAGGCATGAAAGGGTTAAATAATTAACCAAAGCAATCAAATTATTGAACTATTTTCATACTATATGTATGCAGGTGAAATGTTTTTGAATCGATTCATTTAATGTTGTAATAGTTCAAAATATAAATAGATTAAAATGGAAATACATTTAAATTATTAAAAAAGGTTAACTCTCAATCAAATGTTGCAATAATATTTCTATAAAGTAACATTAATACATTATATGTGAAAACAATTTATATTTTTACAAATTTTAACAATTTCATAATTTCAATTGTTTTAATTTGTTAAAAATTCATGATTATAATTAAATATGTTAATTTGATTATTAATAGGTATGGTAATATCATCAAACTTCTGATGTTGGAATTCTTAGCCAGTGGAGAGTTGTCGAAGTACAGAGAAACCTTCACTCAACTGCTCAAGAAATATTACAAGCCAGACGATTATTATTCTTCTCCTGCCTATCACTTAGATCTCGTTCTGTCTTCAGACAGCAATGCAGACATCATCAGCATTGTGTCAGAATGCATGAGAGGTTGGGAAAGGTATTTTTTACAGTACAGCAGACACATCAAACCCATGACAGAAGTGGTGCAAACAATGAAAACTGGAGTTGTGATTTACTTTAATTCATTTGAGGTTACAAATACTCAGCAAATAATCGAATTACTGAAAGTTCTGGGAGATGATAGTGAAGTTACTCTCCGATTTCGTCATAGTCACAATAATTACATACCACTGGAAAGAGAATTCTACACACAGCTGAAGAATAGCAAGTTAGTTTTTTTTCAATTAAAATTAGCTACATGGATTTAAGAAAAGAGTTTACTATATAATAATGATATCAACAAATTAATTTGTATTGTTTTTTCTCTCAATTGGATAAATTTATAGTTTATCTTATTACCTTATTTAATTAAAAGCAACTATATGATTGGATGATTCATATTATTCAATAATTGAAATATACTTTGTTAAAATAATACTTAATAAATTCCAAATTAGTTTCAGTTCATTAAATTCATTCAGAAATCAGAAATATTCTAATGGTAATGTTATAATTATTCCAAATATTTTAACTATTTTTTTTTAAATTGTTTAATGTTCTTTCTCATATTATTACCAGGTGCAAGGTAGATAGATTGGCAGCTTGCATTACATCAGATGAAGATCTCTCAATTGTGGCTAGAGTTCTCAAATCTAATTGGCTGGACATCAGCACTCCAACAGTGACTGACATCAGCTTTGCAGCCTTTGAGGAATACGAAGAATCCTTAGGTGAGTGTATCTTTTAATAATTTATCCTTATTATTCATTTATATCGAATTCATTATTCTTGTAACATTTATATATTTATCTATTCTCCCTATCAATTTATATTAAATATTACAATCCTTCCATTTAGTATATATTAAACTTATTAATCTTTTATCATTAATTAAGAAAATGAATTCTTTCTATGAAACTGTTAATACATTGTTACCCAAATATTGTTTACTTAAAGTCTATATTTATCTTGCGGTTTAGCCAATTTTGTAGCTACCTTATTAGTTAGTATTAGTGACAGTAATAGTATTTGCCTACCACAATATTTAAATAAAATTGGCACTCGCAGAACGATACTTTTGCCACCCCTTAATTCGATTTTCATCTTTTCGTGACCTTGACCTTGACCTCCTAGCCGATCTTTCCCAAAATCTAATCAAGTGGTTCCTGAATATGACAAATCGTTATATTAGAATTTTAGTCAATTTTTGTGAGTACTTTTCAGTTTTTCATCCCTACTTTGACTTCTACCTGATTGCTCTCAAAATCTAATAAAATGGTCCCTACAATGCGAATAACAAGATTGTTTATTAAAATAAATAAATAGATAAATAAATATTGCTGGTCAAAACACAACCTTCAGCAATTTTTTCGAATATAATTAGTAAAATGAATTTATATCATAGTATGATTTTTTTTTATAATTAAAAATAATCATTGTATGCATGTCCTTAGAAACAGAAATATGACTGTTAAGTTTGAAATATCTTTCAGTTACCATTGAGATTTTCAAAAAGAAAATTTAGGTAGAAGGAGATTGATTGATAGAATTATGTTTTAATTTCTTATTTTAATGTTTGGTAGAAAAAAGAAAATGGTAGTGACGTATCTTTCGAAAAGTAAGATTTATAGAGAGATATTACTTTAAGTACACTAAATATTTTAACTAACATTATTCTATTGAAAGTGTTTTACTCTTTTTATCTTATATTTTGTCTTATAGCTGAGTATTTCTCCTTTATTTATTTTGCAGGGCTAACTGTTCAATTCACCGAAGACTGTCCTAGCACTGGTAGTAATCCTGTTTTACAGAAAACAGATCTGACGATTGAGCACATACCTGCTGATGGCAAAGAAACACTGTTCAACATAGTTAAATTCATTTGCCCTAAATCAAAAGAGTAGGTGATATTTAACCTGTACTTCAATGGTGTGCAGACGTTTGGTCGTCAGACGTTTCGCCGACAGACGTTTCGTCGACAGACGCTTCGTCGACAAGACGTTTCGTCGACAGGATTTTCGTCGACAAGACGTTTCGTCGACAAATTTCCCTAATATAAATATTGACACACTCTAATGTTACAAAACATGTACTTTAACAGAATAATGTATCAAACGATCAAGTTAAAAATAGTATAATGGTAAGGAGGAAAACTATTAAATATATTTCAATCATTTTTCTACTTTAACACTAAATCAAAACTTTTCAATAATAACAAATTATTTCAAAGTAATTTAATAATTTTGGGTCGAGTTACGTTTGTGATCATAAAAAATTGTAACAATTTCCTCTCAATAATTTAAGATTCATCTTTCTATCTATACTAATAATTTCCTTAGAGTGTTTATTTATTCATTTATTTACTTTTTGCCATGTGCATTTTTTTAAAGGCGGCGTTGAAAAATCCAAGTGTGAAGGGGGCATGAAATACATACTTGAATTCGAATATAATTTAGATTCAATAACAGGTACTGTACTAATAATAATATGATTTATATCGTCAGATTTGTAATTAACACGTCATTTTCAGTTGGTAAATGTCCACTGTTCGACTACTACGGGTTTTCTGTAATTGAGTGTTAATCCTAGATTAAAATTCAAGATTTAATATAAAAACTAACCGTTGAATGTTTATCGATACTAAGGTTATTGTTTTGCCAAAAAAGTGATTTTTTGGAACCAGTAGTTGGCTTTTAAATACAAAAAGCTCAGAGTTATCGAACGATATACCATCTTCGAATTTGTGATCCTCCAAGAAAAATATGAGTTTATTACATAATATTGTAGATCTAATTAATTAATATCATTAATATTAATATTAAATTAATATTACTCGAAACGACACATTTACCCAAGCCAACACGGCAAGATACTAATAGGCAGTTGTGACACAAGGCTACTTACAGACAAAGAATAAAATTTAAGAATGGTCTTTGTGTTCGGATACCAGGATACAGTAACATAGGGTATGGTAATTAGCTGATAGAATCTATAGTTTGACGTGACCACCGGATGCCTGGAAATGGCGACTCTGACCACACTTTGAAACATGGGAAAACCTACTTAAACTTAGCACTTATAAATTTAATTTTTTTCTGATCAATTACTAACTAAGCATTGGTTAAATTGTATTCCATCATTTTTTTCCTTATTTGTTATTCATAGGAACTACAATTTAGCAGTTAACTAGCACTACTTTACGCTCCTAGGTACCATATTTTCAAGACCCTATTTTTTCAGATAGGTTAAAGAAATTAACAATAAAAACACACCTGAATTATATCTATATATTCAACTTTGAGGTTCAATCGCCAATTCTGCTTTTCTTTTGCACGAAACCCTTATAAAATGACTTCAAACTTCTCGATATTAACATGCAAATACCAGGAATTATAGGCCGCTCGGTCACAAACAAGGAATGTGTTGTTGTGGTGACGTCATATTTTTGTATCGTCTGCTAGGTACTATACCCGATTATGTTCCTGTACCCTGTCGGATACAGTCATTTAGATTTCAATTATTTCATTATTTGAGGCGATATATTTTTTTTAGTTTTGTCTTACATATACAATTTTTCAAATTACTTGAAAAATGATTTGTTATTATTGAAAAGTTTTGGTTAAGTATTAAAGTATTAAAACGATTGAAATATATTTAATATTTTTCCTCCTTACCATTATTGTATCTCATTATTTGATCGTTTCATACATTATTCTGTTAAAGTACAAGTTTTGTAACATTAGAGTGTGTTAATATCAATTTTACGAAAAAATTTCGACGAAACGTCTTGTCGACGGAAAGTCCTGTCGACGAAAAGTCTTGTCGATGAAATGTCTGTCGACGAAACGTCTGTCGGCGAAATATCTGACAACGAAACGTCTGTCAACCATTTCAATGGATGTAGATGAGAAAAACATTAAATATAGAGTTATTTTAATCAAAATCAAAAGAGTAGGTGATATTCAACTTGTATTTTTATGGATGTAGATGTGAAAAACATTAACTATGAGAGTTATTTTGAATTAAAATCTCAATTTGGACATCTAACATACTGAACTAATTTGTTAATATCAATTTCGCAATTTTCCAAAATGGTTTGATGTCTAATGCTGTTAGATTCGTTAATTATATAGTTAATTAACACAAGAATATAAATTAATTCATGATTATTTCTTTTATAAAGAATTAATGTTTTAATTAAAAATTTAATTTAAATTAGAGTATTTTGGTGAGTTATTATCTTATTTAATATAGATAAGAAACGTCACATTGAAATTTTTATTGCTGACCCTCCTAATTATCCCAAGGCTACCTCTAGATAGGCCTTCTTTTTATTATATTGTTAGTTTTTTGTTAAGTTTGGCACCCTTTTCCTTGAGCTTCCCTTTGTATCTATCCTCAATTCCTTCCTCTTCTTTCCTTTTCCTTCTACCTTACTATGTCCATGGGTAGGTAGACTGATTGTGTAGTTGAAAGTAGTTCTTTTATCAATTATTTGTGTCTATTCTTGGCATCCATGCACTGGATCGACACGTTTACCCGTGGTAGCCGAGTATTTAACCTATAGTGAATGTAGCGTACTTACACTATCCACTCTTTTATGAGGCCTTCTTCTCCTTATGTCTCTTTTGATCACCTACTAGTGGATAGGGAAAACTTTTAAACCCCGAAAATAATGATAAAATAATGTCACTTTAAATTTCCAACTAACAAATTATAATGATTAGGCTTTAGAGGAATGTCCTATTGAATTATGAATGTACATTACGTTATTTATCACGCACGTTATAAACATCACGTTGTATATAAGTTCCGTTACTAAAGAAAGTTACGTATCACGTAAGAATGGAATTAGGTTAATTATACGTAATGAGTAAACTATATTATTTATCATGTTATAAATAGGATACGTTATTTATTATCACGTAACTTAATTATCATGCAATGAATAATGTAATAAATATTATTCTGTTTTAGTTAAAAACTAACTCTGCTATTTGCATACTACATTCGTTTCAGATTTCATAATATACACTTGCATCTTTGCGACCTGACCGACTCTGAAATTAATGAAGTGTTGATGAAGTTACATGGAGAAAATATTAGAACAGCGTTCGGACACAAAACTGAAGTGGTGAAGTTTAGGTGAGTGATTGTGAGTCATTAATAAGCTTTTGTATTTTTTTTCTAAACCAAGGAGGTAGTTGTTTCTATAATTTTTTACTTGGTAAAATTATAAACATAATGAAAAGATGGTTTTTATTATGAAAAAATATTAATTTAAAATAATTATTATTATTCATTTAAAAGTTATTTGTACTAATTTAAAAATTATTTAAAAAAAAAACTGACTAATCACAATTAATGCTACGTGGCTCTCTTACATCACATTTATTTAACTACAGGTGGCCCACAGACAAATCGAGAGCTTTCCGCTTAAGTTTGGTGAGTGAAAAAGAAGAAAATATTTTCTTTTGAAATGATTGGAAATCAATTTATTGATATTCATATACTATTTTATTTAATGATTACCGTTATATTTAATTATATTAATTTCTTATCAATTTTTGTATTTTTCATGCATAATTTGAAGAGCATACAAATATCATGATATGTATTCATCTCAATAGAAATCTCTAGACTGAATTCTGAATTTTCATTTGTTCTCCCTATCTGCACACCGAATTTGTTGTTTTCAAAAACAGCTACACAAACAATTAAATGATTATTTCAGACGCTCTCTTTAAACGAAAGGGTGACAAAAGGATCAGTGTAAATTCATCGCGGGTAAATTCATCGCAGTAAATTGATCGCGGTAAATTCATCGTGTGGTAAATTCATCGCGTGGTAAATTCATCGCGTGGTAAATTCATCGCGTGGTGAATTCATCGCGTGGTAAATTCATCGGATGGTAAATTCATCGCATAGTAATTTCATCGCAGGTAAATTCATCGCATATAGTAAATCATCGGCGACATATAACAGGAAGGTTGTAGATGATACAAATAATAGAGAGGTAAATAATAGATGATTTTGTAATAATAATTTATAAAACTCTTCTATATTGAACACTGACTGCAGTGAACAGGTTTCAACAAATTCACATTCACTTTCAAGTCGACATGTATGTTCTAACAATTTCAGCATGTCTTGGCGGGCCACGGCTATCTTTAAATACCGACATTCTTATTTTCTATTGTCTCTTCATTTAAAATAGCTGCATTCTTATTTTCTATTGGCTACATCCTAACTCATTCACTATGCAAGAGTTCACTATAGTGGGACCGTAAGAAGGAAATTTGTGGCTTACATGAATTATCTCATAACAAAAAAATATAATAGTTTAAAAGAATAATAGTGTTCATTCATAAAATGAATATGTTCTATCAAAAAATATATATTTTTCATATTAGGAATATTCTTTATTTAATTATGCTGAAGACTATATTTTTATTCAAAATGCATATTGTCACATCTCTAGTTATTACAGTAGCAATGGTCTTTAATTAAGTTAATACAATAGACTTTGAAAAAATGGGCAAATAATATATTGGTCTTTTGGCCCAATTGTCTTGGGGCACAATCGTTAGTAGTCCAATTGTCGTGAGCCCAATTGTCGGTCCACGAAATAATATATGGATATGTACGTTGCTAAAGCAAACCGTTAATATTAAGAATGATATTCTATTCAAAGAGGTGTAGCATTTACAGTTATGTTGTTGTTCAAACTATGAGTAGCTACCCAAATACGTAATTTGAGAATTAACATAAATTTAAATTAAAGAAAAATATGCATAACTATAAAATAATAAATTAATGCAATTACCCACATATTAAATATTTTATAGTAATTGTATGATACTCATGTGAAAATTATATGACATTCAATAACTAAAAATTCAATGATTTTGAAATAAACTAACAGCACAGATTCGTACAAACAAGTTACCATAATCCAGCGAAAAATATAGTAAGGTCGGCGAAATTATTTCCTAAGAGTTTATATAAGTTTATCAATTTAATTTTATAATGTACCATGCTATGAATTTACCATGCGATGAATTTACCATGCGATGAATTTACCACGCGATGAATTTACCACGCGATGAATTTACCATGCGATGAATTTACGGCGATGAATTTACCGGATACCGTGACAAAAGCCCACACGATATAATCCCTAGCGCAAAAAGCCCATACGACAAAAGAACACACCGACAAAATCCCTCACCGACGAAAACAAAATTAGTATTCCTGCAATATAAATAATCCATATATTTAAAGTTGGAACGAAGGAATATAATAATTTAACAGTTTTCTTTCTACGGAATCATTGTAAATTTGTACTTTGCCCCAAGTTAGGGCGCTGCTATCGCAGAACTTAATTTTAAAACAAATTAATTTATGTACTAAAATTTTAATATATACTGGAACATTTAGTCAGACGGCAGGTAAGCAGCAGACGTCTTGTTCAGTTGTCATGTAGTATTACTGATCGAAAGGTCAAACATCAGCCTCTGTAGACTTTGGTAGCTGTATATAATAGTCTTAGATTCGATAGCTAAGTTGTTCGTAAATACTTTATTTGGCTACAATTATGTATGCCCCTTCTACATGTGTAATCGTCAATTAGTATGGTGGTTGAATACAGATTTTATTCTAATTTTTCATCAAAACGTGTAGCAACTGTTAGCATATAACTGTAAAATAATCGAAATATTTGGTAGTTCCTTATTTGTATATTGTATTTAACTTGTTCCAGGAAAGCAAATACAACCTACAATTTATTTATATTTACTCACATTTTCCATAGTCTAGTGTTTTAAAATTAAGTAATGCGATAACTGCGCCCTAATTTGGGCCATAATACAATTTTACAATGACTCCGTAGAAAGAAAACTGTTAAAATATTATCTTCCTTTGTTCCAACTTTACATATATGGACTATTTGGTGTCCGGAAAACTGCCAGGCGGAGAACTGCCGAAGCGGAAAACTGCCAGGCGGAAAACTGCCAGTCACTTACTGAAATTAATGACTTTAGTCAGTAATAACATTTTGACTTATAAAAAAACGACGTTCGCTCTTTGTTGAAATGAGTTATGGGAAAATTCATTTATACTTAGTATACAAAACAAAATGTTGTTTTATTTATTAGAAAAATATCTTAATATATGAATATTACTGTAAAAAATCAAATACAGGATATAAATTAAAAATAAAACCTTTCTTAGAAAATACTAAGAGAAGAGGAAACAATGATATGATTGTTTTAGGGACAGAGTACAATTTCTTTGTTTACACAACGAATCTCTACATTATCATTTCTTAACGGTTTTAGTGTCTAACTATATCATTTTTGTTTATAATTTGATAATTGAACAAGCCTTCAAGCTTAATATTCACGTGTACTGATTATAAAAAAAATTCGATCGATATTTGTGAAATATTTAGAATTTGCAACACAACATCTATGATTGTTAAACTGCTATTACTAAACTATTTCCCTGACAATTTCACTCGATCGAATTGGATTGCATATAAATTAATAATACTTTTACATATAAAATTGTAAAAATGAAAATGTTAATGCTATGTAGAATAAAATTGTAAATGTATAAATATTGAACATACAAAAAAGTGATGCAACATACTGTCATACACTTAATTTATAATATACAAGATATCAATTATAAATCTTATAAACAAATAAGTTCCTATATAGATATGTATAACTACTATATACTTGTTTCTAAAATGTACGTGACTTAACAAATAAGTTAAAAATGTTAATTATGATTTATTTGTGTGTATTGAATTTGGTTTACTCTGTGTTTAATAAAGTAACTTTTTTGAAATACAAATTTATATACTTTGGTTATAACTGTAAAAAATGAATGTCTCCATAATCACTTGAAGAATGGCTAACGCTGTTTTTTATGAAATAAAAAGTTCTTAGAATATGTTTATCAAAAGTCAAAAAATACATAAATTGCCAATAAGTGACTGGCAGTTTTCCGCTTGGCAGTATTCCACCTGGCAGTTTTCCGCTTCGGCAGTTTTCTACCTGGCAGTTTTCCGCCTGGCAGTTTTCCGCCTGGCAGTTTTCCGTGTACCGATTATTTATATTGCAGGAATACCAATTTTTTTTTTCGTCGGTGGGCTTTTGTCGGTGAGGGTTTTTTCCTGTGAGGGCTTTTGTCGGTGTGGGATTTTGTCGGTGTGGGCTTATGTCTCTGTGGGCTTTTTTCGGTGTGGGCTTTTGTCAGTGTGGGCTTTGTCGCATGGGTTTTTTGATGCTAGGGACTTTGTCGTGTGGGCTTTCGTCGTTGACCCTCTTTAAATGTGTCTACGTATTACTGAAATATGTTTTTTTTAAATTTGTTTTTATACTAATAACAAATCAAATTTTAATTAACTCATATATGCCCAGGGTTGCGTGAAAGCAACTTTTAAATAAGATGATACAAAACCACACTCACAGAAATTTTAACCATTGATTTTCCAAGGCATTCGACACTGTTAACCATTACATGCTGTTACGTAAATTATATGCTTAATTGCTTTTGGTATACGCGGACTGCCTCTAGACTGGTTCACGAGCTATTTAACGGCTCGTGAACAGAGGGTAAGAATTGTTAAATAATACTCATCACCAAGACTTATTAAATGTGGAGTCCCTCAGGATAGTATCATTGGGCCAATGCTTTTTCTTATTTATGTCAATGATCAACCTGCACTTTGTGATTCAAAATATACATTATTTGCCGATAATACTACCCTTGTATGTACGTAGTAATTGCGATTATGATGGCTTGGTGAGAGAAACAAATTATTGCCTCTCTCGGTTACAGGAGTGGACACAAAATAATAGACTTTGTCTTAACACTGATAAAACCTCTATGCTGTTATTCACAGATTGAATCAAAGCTGTTATAACTGCCTTGCTCGTGAATATTAATGAGGCACCAGGTTCTACGTATATTCCACCCCGGTATATTCCACCCCAGTATATTCCACCCCGGTAAATTCCACCCCGGTAAATTCCACCCCAGTGACAATGCTCATTTGGACGAGAATAAAAACTCAAAGATTTTATTTTTAGATGGCCAGTTGTTAAATAATTCGTACCAACGAAAAAATAACTCAGACTATATCCTAAGACATTTGGACAATATTTAGAGGTAGCTCAAGTCATATGAAATTGTATCCTAATAAAAACACAGATATTCCTAATATGGTAGTTTATTTCAAGGTTTACGTAATGAAAAAGTTAATGTTAATTCCTTTTTAACATGAAACTGCACATGTGCTCATACAACAATGGTTGGAAGAGGTGTGGAAGGGGTTGACTGGCAGAGACAACCCATTCGGTGTTTTAGCTCTTTGCTTATAAGTTGCTATTTTGGATTCTAGGACCAAATTCTCTGCAATCAAAATATCTCAATGTAGAAAAGGTAATAATCTCCTAGTCTTAAACCCATGTTCACTAATTCCCCTTCCCCATCGAAAACTTCCTAGTTAAAAAAAGTCCTTCGGCCAAAAACCACCACTTATACAAGAAGTTGAAAATAAATATAACAAGAGGTAGTATGTGACCTCATCTTACAATTAATATCACTGTTGTGTTGGTGATAAGGAAGAAAATCGGCTTGAGATTGAAAATCTAAATACCTCAACTGATAAATGCGTTCACACAACCTTTCTTTCTACTGTTTTGTCACATGTGTTGTAAAAATTTAAAACTTGTGATTAACCAGCGAAGGGTTTTATTTGCTACAGTGAAAATGCAAGTTACCTAGTAACACGTAAAGTGGGGTAGAATTTACCGGGGTGGAATATACCTAGGGTGGAATATACCGGAGTGGAATATACTGGGGTGGAATATACTGGGGTGGAATATACCGGTCACCAAGACATCAACATATTACCACTCATTTAGCATTTTGAAAGTGACATATTCAAATCAGTTTTAAAATCATTTTTTATTGTCTTTTCACTCATATTCTTGGCATAGGCCATTCTCTGAGCCTACATGGATCTGTTTATATTGTGTCGGACTCGGGTTCTGACTGCATTGACGAGTTTTGGTGTCATAGAAGATTGGGGTCTACCACTTCGATGACGATTTTCAGTACTTTTGATTTCTTGAAAAAAAACCAAACAGTGTAGTAATCAATCCATCTTGAAGGATCACCATTACTGTGTTGGTCTTGCACGCTAAAATGGGGCTTTACTTATATTTATACTATTTAGTATTAAATATAAATTTGGTTAAATAAATGATTAAATCTGGATTATGAGACTTGCTATATTTCAAAACACTGAAAACTCTTTGCACATATGTGTTTTAACAGTCAACAGATTTGTTGCTAATTTTTTTATTTTCTAAAGTAATACTCCTCTATATTGAACCACAACTAATCACTATATAAAGCTTACTTCACTATATAGGAGTCTGGAGTGGCATACAAAACTTTTGATTTTTATTTCAGACTACACATTAAATATACTTATCGCCTGGGTTAGGTACCTGATAAATAAGGCACCTGCCCAAAGAGTTCACTGTTTAGAACTTTGAAAGGGCTTGAATATAGTTTAATGTTTTTTTTTTCTATTGTACTAATGCCATATTCAATAAAAATTATCATTATTATTAAATGTGGTTCTTCATATTTCAGAACTCAACTAATCAGGATGGCTCTCTATACATAACTTCATTATAGAGAACCTGTATAGGTTATATTATAATTATATAGTACTTATAATGAGCGCACCGACCGAGTAGATCTGTTATGTTGAGGGTTGAGTCCCAATAAGATAATTTAACCCATTTGTATCTCTGAAAATACATTTGATATTTCGTTAAAGATAGTTCGGTCTTCAATTGTGCCTGTGAATTGTCTTAAATAAGTTTTTTGGAAGTATAGTTTGTAAGGCAGAAAAATGACGTCAGGTGTGTGCTAAATTAGCTGAGAATTAACCAAAATAAATAATGAAATTTCTGTACCAACAGAAAGAAAAAACACCGGAAGAGAGTAGAGAGGAAGAAAGAGAGAATCAGAGAAAAAAATTGGAGTTTCTTCAACGGATTAATTCAACTTAAGGAATTATTACAAATGAATCAAATGCGGAAATTGAAGTACTTTGATTATATATGTTATTTTGATTGATGATTATTCATCGTTCTTATTGATTATTTGAAACATTTATTTTGTGGGATATGATTCTTTTTGCTGTTATACATAAAAGCAGAACTTAACAATGTAAATAGTTGCATTTTATATCTTTTCTTAATTATACTTTGAGATGTAAAGAGCAATCATCAAAAACATTTCTAATTGTTGTTGTTTTTCTTACTATATACTCAATATCTATTGTTTAAAAATATATACTGGCATCAAAATATTTCGAGAAATATATATGCTGAGGAAAACTGTTATATTTAAATTTAATTTTAATTATTTACGCTGCCATTTCGGTAGTCATTAGTGTAATTCACATCACTGTTCAAGCTAGCACAGAAAGAGGCGCTTGTGGAGACTAGAGTTGGAGTCTACATACTGAGTTACTGTACTCGGTGTGCCAACCAAGGAATTTCGCTTATTTACCTTTCAGAGCCTTAGAAATAATTATTTATTCCATGTATTTCTAAATACCTGAAACGTTACAATTGATTTATGATACAAACATAAATATGTTAAATTTTGATTAAAGTTTAGAATTAATAAATTTTTTGGTCCAACCTAAATTCCCCTTTATTGAAATATACTTAGATTTTCCTAAAACTATTCACCAAAATTTACTCTTTTTTTTCTTTCAGTCGCAACTGATTCAAGAAATTAAATTTTCAATAGCAGCTTAGAAATTATAGTATTATATTTAGAAATATTAAATCTTTCATATTAAATAGAAACAGAGTACCTTTGGAAAGCCAAAAATATTCGATTTTAAAAGTTAAAGCATCTCTCTGATATTTATTTTAAAGTATTTGATGGAAGTTAAAAACTGAAGTTGAAACAAATTCTACTTCAAATTCAAAGAATTTTCATTACATGTATAACAATGTTATAATAATTCAAAATTAACCATTAGCTAATTTGAAAGTAATAAAACTGAGTACAATTAATTATAATTATACCACTTTATCTTCAAGCTTATATCTTTTATGATATTATTTAGTCTATCCTATGTCTATTGGTGAGTAATAAATCCCTATTTGAAATAATAAATTCATATTCAGATATTTTTTGCCTCAGCTTAAGTTGAATTAATGGTTTGTCTTCTGAACAATGTTGCTTTCAGCAGTCGATAATTAAGTTTATTTGAAAAAAAATCAATGAGCTCAATTGGGTATAAGTATAATTATCATTAAACTGTACTTTACGGATGGATTGTAATTACACGAAGTTACTTATGTTATTTATCTATTTCATAATTGTTACAACACTGACTCTGCAAATATATGTGATGATAATAGATAAATTGAATAAAGTGAGTAGAGACACCAAAAGCCATGTCGCTGATATCAAGATGCAAATGTATGACTGCGATGTAATCGAACTAATTCATTCGCAGTCAAATCGCACACCGTTTACTAACCAAATTTAGAATTGGTATGTGAAGTAATATTAGCCTTTAGTAGGCTCCTCTATAGTGAACTCCTGTATAATGAATGAGTTAGAATGTAATTTAGATATATTTTTTTTTGCAGTTGTAACGATAGAATTTAATCTTTAATATTAATGGTTTGCTTTAGCAACATACACATATATTATTTCGTGAACCGATAATTGGGCCAGGACAATTGGGCACAAAACAGTTGGGCCCAGGACAATTAGGCTGCACGACCAATGGACCTCGGACAATTGGGCCCAAGGACCAATATATTATGTACCCATTTTTTCAGAGTCTACAGTATCATTATAATTAAAGACCATTGCTACCGTAATAACTAGGTATTTGACAATATGCGTTTGGTATAAAAATATAGTCTTGAGCATAATTAAAATATAGAATATTCATAATATGAAAAAAAATGTTCTCGTTATGAAAAATATATATCTTAGAACAGATTCATTTCATGAATGAATGGTTTTATTCTTTTAAATTACTATAATTTTCTGTTCTGAGATAGGTCATGTAGGCAACATATTTCCTAGTTACAGTACCTCCATAATGAACTCCTGTATAGTGAATGAGTTAGGGTGTAGCCAATAGAAAATAAGAATGTAGCTATTTTAGATGAAGAAACAATCGAAAATAAGAATGTAGCCATTTTAGATGAAGAGACAATAGAAAATATGAATGTGGGTATTTATAAAGAAGGCATGCTGAATTTATTGGAACATACAAGTCGAATTAAAGTTAATGTAAATTTGTTGAAACCTGTTCACTGTTCAGTGTTCAATATAGAAGAGTTTCATAAATTAGTATTACAAAAGGTATTTTCACAATATCATTTTATTCCTACAACTCTACAATTTTTCGTAGTTCAATGTAACAAAAATCTTTAAAATTCACATGACATGATTCTGGTTAATAAAAATTATTTAGATACTTCAAGATTTTCATTACACCGAAGCATGAGATTAGTATACAAATGTGATTTACCGGGCTTGCTAATATACACCTTACCAAGTATATCAAACGAATTAAAAAATTACAAACATATTTTTAGATAATATAAAACATATTTTTAGATAATATAAAACATATTTTTAGAGAATTTAAACATATTTTTAGAGAATATAAAACATTTTTTTAGAGAATACAAAACATATTTCAAAGACAATATTGTCCCTTCCCTAATAATAACAAAGTAACACTTCTTTATTGCTTCTTCTGCCAAATTTTCTCTGGGTTCAATCTTTTTGGAGCCCAATTGTCCTGGGCCCAATTGTCCTGGGGGCCAACTTTCCTAGGGCCCAATTGTCCTGGGCCCAATTATCGGTGCAGCATATTGTTTGTAACGTTTCAATGTCTCTATAAAAAAAATCATATTTTATTTACCTCTCTACCTTCCTTTTATATGTCATCGATGATTTATTATGCGATGAATTTACCTGCGATGAAATTACCTTGCGATGAATTTACCATGCGATGAATTTACCATGCGATGAATTTACCACGCGATAAATTTACCATGCGATGAATTTACCGTGCGATGAATATACCGCGATGAATTTACTGCGATAAATTTACCCGCGATGAATTTACCATGCCATGAATTTACCATGCGATGAATTTACCACGCGATAAATTTACCATGCGATAAATTTACCCGCGATGAATTTACACTGATCCATTCTAACTCATTCACTACACAGGAAATCACTATAGAGGACTTATACTATATTAGTTTTAATTTACTATATTGGTATTAAGTAAGATTATTTCAATGAATATATCTTATGTAGTAAAATAGTTTGATTTAGGTAGTCTGCTGTTGTCTTCACTAAATTAACACTTGGCATGTGCCAATTGTCTATTTATAATAATTTATTTGTATATCATCATTAATGTGTAAGTATTTTCTCTAATTACAGGCTTCACCTCTACTAATTATACACTTATATCAATTACAATGCATTTACTTATGTAAAATAATTTCATAACACAGGTATAAGCCATGGCAAAGTACACAATTCAATTTGCAATTTACACTCAACAGGTCATTGTTGATATCGTGGCAATATCTATTCCATTATCCAATCTCAAAGCATCATTTATTGTTTCTAATTTAGTGCGACAGTCTTTGAAAAATCCGTAGAAGAAATAAACGAGATATTTTTAATTAATTTTGTGAAAGTTGTTTGTTTTATGCGAAATTCCAAATGTATGTCAAAAAATTACGTCAAAATCAGAGTACGGAGCTTTTTTGGACATTTTACTGCTCTTCGAAACGTTTTTATTTGTGGTTTTCTATGGAAGTTGACAAATTTTTACAATATTTTTTATTAGTGACTGAATTTGACAACTAAGAGTTTGAAACTAGCTTTTAAACTTTAATAAACTATGGAATACAAGTAGGGAATCTTGAATCTTCTGTTGGGAGTGCAAGCTGACCACTTCCACGCCGCTACTCCGACTGTACTGAACTGCAAATGAAAAGGAAACAGGGTATATAAAAATATAAGTTCAAAGAATATAATGTATCTTAAATCAAATATAAAATAGGTAGAAATAAAGGGAGCGATTAGTTTTATATATGTAACGATAAACTATTCAGTACGATAAACTATTTAATACGATAAACTATTCAATACGATAAGCTATTCAGTACGATAAACTATTCAATACGATAAACTATTCAATACGATAAATTATTCAAAACGATAAACTATTCAGAACGATAAACTATTCAATACGATAAACTATTCAATACGATAAACTATTCAATACGATAAATTATTCAAAACGATAAGCTATTCAGTACGATAAACTATTCAGAACGATAAACTATTCAATACGATAAACTATTCAGAACGATAAACTATTCAATACGATAAACTATTCAATACGATAAACTATTCAATACGATAAATTATTCAAAACGATAAGCTATTCAGTACGATAAACTATTCAGAACGATAAACTATTCAATACGATAAACTATTCAATACGATAAACTATTCAATACGATAAACTATTCAATACGATAAATTATTCAAAACGATAAACCATTCAGTACGATAAACTATTCAGTACGATAAACTATTCAGTACGATAAACTATTCAGTACGATAAACTATTCAATACGATAAACTATTCAATACGATAAACTATTCAGAACGATAAACTATTCAGTACGATAAACTATTCAGAACGATAAACTATTCAGAACGATAAACTATTCAGAACGATAAACTATTCAGAACGATATAAGTTATTTTACTTTGTACTCTCTAATCATGAAATTTAATAGGAAAGAGTTGTTGATTAATAAAGTGAGACCAGTTTTGCAATCTTAACTAAACCTGAAAATGTAAATATCATCTAATCCTAATAAGGCGTTATATTATAATTAGCACGATTTTATAGTACATTGATTGTATTTCATGCAGACACAGTTGTTTATATTTGAGGACTCTATGAAAGGCTAATACTTATCATCAGAATAAAGCTCCTCAAATAACGGTAACTGTAGAGCACTCCACATTATAGGGTGGAGCTGAAATGGTCGGTTTTGCACTTTTCTTCGAAATCTTTAAAGGCCGAGTGCTGGAATTTTGCCAAATGATATCGAAATGGTCCCCTGAAAATTTCAGATCAATCAGTCAATATCTTCACTTGCCGAAATTGATTTGAAAATGAGAAAAAATGAGAATTAATAGTATTTATGTGCAAATTTTTTTCTGTTAATAATTTATGAATTTTGCATAGGCCGGGTGTTAATTTGAAAAATATAGGCCTAGTTAACCGGAATAAATTAAGTTTTAAATCGAAATAGATCATCTTCACTTGCCGAAATGCAATAAAAGAAAAGTGAATAATTGAAAATATGAGAAATAGTATAATGCTTCAATTACTTGAACATATAAGTTAATGGAAATATTATATGACCGGGTACTAGAAATGTTAATCAAATGTAGTTCTTATATACAAAATATATAAAGAAACAAAAATCTTCATTTGCCGAACCCCTATATATATATTAGACCTCTTTTTATTTGTAACAGAAGTTATGAATTGAAGTAAATTCGTACGGTTGTTCTCAGCTTATGTAATACAGAACCCATAATCCACCACTAGGAAGTGACTGTACATCGGATTCTACCCAACCCTTCCCGTTATCCCTTCCATATTTTTTATTCATTCAATTTTGGGGTTTGTATTAATTTTTAGTTTCAAATTTTAGTTGTCTCTTGTAAGAGATCAATTAGAGGGTTAAGAGGGAAAGTCGGGTAACTACGAAGTGACGCTCTCCACAGAATGAAGCTTTTGCTCTACGGTAAAGTTAGGTAACTAATTACTCAACTATACCGCTCAAATAAATTCAGTATCCTATCGCGGTAAAGTTGGGTGCGTAGTTACTCAAGTTTTCCTCTCACTAATCAAATCAATGATTTACAGGAGAAGTTGAGTGTGTAGTTACTCAAGTTTTCCTCTCACTAATCAAGTCAATGATTTACAGGAGAAGTTGAGTGTGTAGTTACTCCAGATTTCCTCTCACTAATCAAGTCAATGATTTACAGGAGAAGTTGAGTGTGTAGTTACTCGAGTTTTCATCTCACTAATCAAGTCAATGATTTACAGGAGAAGTTGAGTGTGTAGTTACTCGAGTTTGCCTCTCACTAATCAAGTCAATGATTTACAGGAGAAGTTGAGTGTGTAGTAACTCGAGTTTTCCTCTCACTAATCAAGTCAATGATTTACAGGAGAAGTTGAGTGTGTAGTAACTCGAGTTTTCCTCTCACTAATCAAGTCAATGATTTACAGGAGAAGTTGAGTGTGTAGTTACTCGAGTTTGCCTCTCACTAAATAAATCAATGATTTACCGGAGAAGTTGAGTGTGTAGTTACTCAAGATTGCCTCTCACCATAAAACTTATAATTAGTTTCCAATAATGAGTGCGAGTTAAGCTTTGATTGAATTTAAATACTAATCTTATTAGACTTATACTAATCCATTCACTACTTGCGACTTTCAAAGGCAGATTCTGGCAAAAAAAATCACAGCACACAGTTTTATACGCTAAGTTTTAAAACCCGTTTTCTTAAGTTAGAATTCATAGAAAATGATAATTTTCAGGAGTAACAATTATATAAAGTTTGCTGTCTGAGTTACTATTTTGGTAATAATTAAGCGGGGCTTGCCTGTAGTTAAATATTAGAACATATTATGCATGAAATATTAAATATTGTTAACTTATATGAAAAAAAGTCGTTTCATATACGTATTTGAGAGTAATGATTTACAAAGACAAAAAACGATTAGAAATATGTGATTAGGTCACCGTAATCATAATTTAATACTGATAATAAGTTACTACTATATTATAATGTACTTATAAATCATTAGTCAATGGACGAAAAACCTGTACCTTGGTCTCTTTTCACCACCATTTATTGTACTATTAACAGGTAAAAACAATTTGAACTGATTGACATAGTTTAAGAACAGGTAAGCAAAGAGTGTTGAAGATTTTTTTTCATTGCGCGTATGTTATTCTTAGTTAATTCTGTATTTTCCTTACTAAAAGGCAATGAACAAAAGGAAAAAATACAATGGTACACATTTTAGGACAGGGTGCTTAAACTACTTCCTTGGAAAATATTTTGAAATAGAACAACTTCAGTGACATTTTTGATCTCATAGAAGTTTTCACTATGAATATTCGTTCTTAGTTTGTTTTTTGCACGCATGGATATGCAGTTGAGTTCTGATCGCGGAAAAATAGCTCTTCTTTAAACGTGTTCACACTTGCGTTTTTTATTGCTGAAGGAAAAATCATTAAATTTTTCTGCACGGAAAAAAATTCAGCACATTTTATGAAGAGCTATTTTTCCGCAGTGTTAAAAATTCAAAATGTTTACCATTGTTTGTTTTTTCATTTATTCACTGCCTTTTAGTAAGTAAAATACAGAGTTAACTCTTATGAAAAAATAATCACCCTCACTCTTTGCTTACCTGTTCTTAAACTATGTCCATCAGTTCATAATTGTTTTTACCTGTTAATACAGGCGCTCCCCGCTTTAGTTACCAAATCACGACTCAGTTTAGTTACCAAACGGTAACTAAAGCGAATAAAAGTAACAAGAAATTTATAATGGTCACTCATTGATTATATATCAAATTTTTTATGAATTATAGAAAGAAAATTTGTTTTAGAGTTATTAGAGTACTACGTATATAAGCATATCACTAAATTTATGAAGTGTAGCACAAGAGAAACGACGAAGAAGTTGTACATCCTTTATTTGTAGAGCTTTCGAATAATAGAAAATTCATTATCAATAACCTAATTAAGACTAATTTTGAAGAAATATATAGAAATAAGAAGTATTTTGGATACCGAAAATAATAAAGTCACCTAAATAGTTAATACAGATAAAAGAAAATTTAAAATACAGAAGAGGAAAAATAATAAGTTATTAACCCAAAATAGTTAAATTGAAAGAACTCACTTGTTCATTAAGCGTAGGAGACTGTTTATGAATATATATAGATTCTAATGTACGAATATCACACTGGTTAGTAGTTTGCAAAATTTTGAAATTTTCTTCTTTAATTGGGTGATTAAAATCGAAAGAATGGTTACGAATTGAACTGAAAGGTGGGGAGCTATAGGGGTTATTAGTTCTAAAGGATATTCACTTATGTTGAGAAATTCTGACCTTTAACTGCATCATGGTCTCACCAATGTAAGTGGACTGGCACTGTCCACATGAGTAATTATAAATGAGACCAGATGACAGTAAAGGTGGGATTTTATCTTTATAAGGGAAAAGTGAACCGATAGTGGTTGCATTTTTGAAAACAAAATTTAGTTTAACTTGAGGATAAAATTTGTTAAGTAATGAGTTAAAGGTATTTTTTACATTTAATGCTTGAATCACCCAAATAAGGAAGGGATACGAAAATGTCAAATTTAGGAACTATTAATTTACGTTTGAGTGGAGATTGAACAGAATTTAAATATTTAGAGACAAAATTATCAAATCAATTTTGAGGATTAAGATTACCAGAGAAAAAATTACGCAAGTGTGATAATTCGGCATCAAAATCTACATAATTCGAGCAAATCGCATACGCTCTATGAACAAGACAAGTAATCAAATTAACTTTATAAGATGTCGGTATGAAAGAATCAAATCTTAATCCCAATCCTGTGAATGTCTTTTTACGATAAACTCTAGTGGAGAAACTATTATTAATACGATTAATGTCAACATCTAAAAAATTTAGGGAGTTGTTTTTCTCAATTTCCGAAGTGAATTTAATATTAGAATGTTTAGAGTTTAAATAATTATAAAAAAGATTAATATGGGATTGGTCAGAAAACAATAGGAAAATATCATCTATATATCTAAAATAAAATTTAGGTTTAAATTCAATTGGGCAATCCTCTAACCATCGTTGTTCATGAAAACATAAAAAGACATTCGCAAGAGTGGGACCAAGGGGATTTCCCATACCTACACCATCAAATTGAGAAAAACAACTCCCTAAATTTTTTAGATGTTGACATTAATCGTATAAATAATAGTTTCTCTACTAGAGTTTATCGTAAAAAGACATTCACAGGATTGGGATTNCATCGTTGTTCATGAAAACATAAAAAGACATTCGCAAGAGTGGGACCAAGGGGATTTCCCATACCTACACCATCAAATTGAGAAAAACAACTCCCTAAATTTTTTAGATGTTGACATTAATCGTATTAATAATAGTTTCTCCACTAGAGTTTATCGTAAAAAGACATTCACAGGATTGGGATTAAGATTTGATTCTTTCATACCGACATCTTATATAGTTAATTTGATTACTTGTCTTGTTCATAGACCGTATGCGATTTGCTCGAATTATGTAGATTTTGATGCCAAATTATCACACTTGCGAAATTTTTTCTCTGGTAATCTTAATCCTCAAAATTGATTTGATAATTTTGTCTCTAAATATTTAAATTCTGTTCAATCTCCACTTAAACGTAAATTAATAGTTCCTAAATTTGACATTTTCGTATCCCTTCCTTATTTGGGTGATTCAAGCATTAAATGTAAAAAATACCTTTAACTCATTACTTAACAAATTTTATCCTCAAGTTGAACTAAATTTTGTTTTCAAAAATGCAACCACTATCGGTTCACTTTTCCCTAATAAAGATAAAATCCCACCTTTACTGTCATCTGGTCTCATTTATAATTACTCATGTGGACAGTGCCAGTCCACTTACATTGGTGAGACCATGATGCAGTTAAAGGTGAGAATTTCTCAACATAAGGGAATATCCTTTAGAACTAATAACTCCTATAGCTCCCCACCTTTCAGTTCAATTCGTAACCATTCTTTCGATTTTAATCACCCAATTAAAGAAGAAAATTTCAAAATTTTGCAAACTACTAACCAGTGTGATATTCGTACATTAGAATCTATATAATATTCATAAACCGTCTCCTACGATTAATGAACAAGAGAGTTCTTTCAATTTAACTATTTTGGGTTAATAACTTATCATTTTTCCTCTTCTGTATTTTAAATTTTCTTTTATTTGTATTAACTATTTAGGTGACTTTATTATTTTCGGTATCCAAAGTACTTCATAATGAATTTTCTATTATTCGAAAGCTCTAAAAATAAAGGATGTACAACTTCTTCGTCGTTTCTCTTGTGCTACACTTCATAAATTTAGTAAGATTTCCCAGAAGGAGACCAATTAGTCAAAGCATATTACTAATAATATACAGTCTTTCATTGATTGTGACTGTGATGAAAAAGTTTAAAGTCGTGCATTTATTAAATGTTTTAAAATCCATCCATAGCTGAACTCTTACTCAGAAGGTGGGTAATTAATAGATACTTTAGATTTCTACAGAGTGGGGCGTAAGTTTGGAAGCAAATGAAAGTGCATATTATAATCCAACGAAAAATATATTTAATAATTTACAGTTATGTATTATTACATAAGGGTTTTAAGAATTCAAAAATCATAAATTTATTCAAAATGTCCCCCCTTGTTTTTAATAACAGCCTCAAATCTCCTCCGACCTCCTCCTACTGCGGCACGCAACTGTTCTTGTGAAATTTCCTTCCAAGATCTCTGGAGCGAACGCTTTAAATCCTCCACACTGCGATGGAATTTACTACAGGCCTTTGATTCAAGAATGGACCATACTTAAAAGTCCATAGGATTAAGATCTGGGGAGCAGGGAGGCCACATTTCTTTGGACCAAAACCGTGGAAGATGGTCATGGCACCAGTTTTGAGTGACATTTGCAGTATGTGAAGTCGCGTAGTCTTGCTGAAATGTCCATAGAGTGTCATCACCAAAGTGATTCTTAGCTGACTCCAACATTGGCGTCAAAATATTCTCAATATAACATTTAGCATTGATTTTGGCGCCTTGTTCCACAAAAATTAAAGGAGATCTCCAAGCTTCTGAAACGGCGGCCCAGACCATTACTGAAGCAGGTTTCATGGTTCTGTGGACAGTTTTTTGGTTGTATGGGATGTCTTCTGCACTTTTACTAATTATTCTGTCATTCCTCCGGTTGTGAGCCATTTCCACTGTGAAAATATATTCGTCAGACCAAACAATTTCACCAGCCGTGCCAGACTTCAATTCTCTCAGAAGTGCTTTGCTTCTCTCCAATCTCTTTTTCTTTACAGCTTCTGACAGAGTCTGTCTCTTTTGGAGGGTGAAAGAGGACATCTTTAGGTCTTCTTTGACAACTCTTCTCATTGTTCTAGGGCTCACATTAGCTGTTTTGGCTAACAATCGTACTGACCTTTTCGGGTTCCTCCTGATCTTCTCTCGGGTACAATTTATCAGTTGTTTGGTGCGTTGTGAGCGTGGTCTACCACTTCTTGGACGATCAGTCAAGTCTCCTCTCTCATTAAAACGCTTCACACACTTCCAAACAGTCGATCTCGCTATTGCGAGAGTCTTTGAAATGACGGAATCTGACTTCTCGGCACGGTGTAGAGCAATAATGGCTTCTCTTTTGTCTGCCATTTTTGAATTGACTAAATTTTTGTAAAAAATAACACTGCGACGTCATAATGTAGTGTCTCTACTATAGTTCAAACCCTATCACCTACTTAGGAACTTATTTTTAAGAATTATATTAATTTTTGAAAAATTGCTTCCAAACTTACGCCCCACCCTGTATAATTATTGTGCTACAGCCTACATTTGAAAAACAGCAATTTATGCTCTATGAAATATTTGGTTGGTTCTACAATTTCGGACGCGTCAGAAAAGAATATTAAAATTTTATTTAACTTCTATTCTAATTGGTATCATGGATACCAATTAGAATAGAAGTTAAATAATGATTATTATTAAAGATTTTCATGTGTTCGAAAATATGGAAATCACCTTAAAATAGGACATGTTGAATTTCTGAACCAATTGCTTCTAATAACCTCATCTGGATTATAATTTTGATGTTTTATACCGTGAAAAAATCACAAAAAAATTGTCTCCGTTTTCTATGTATACAAACGGTTCTTATTTCGAAACATGACTCGAAATAAGAACCACTTTTGTTAAAGTGAGGTGTACTTAAAGCGAGGACTGCCTGTAGTACAATAAATGGTGGTGAAAAGAGACAAAGATACAGTTTTTTCACCCATTGACTAAATAAAGTATTACAAGTATTTGAAAAATGGGAAACATTTTTGTGGCCATACTGTAATTTATTTTTACCTATCAATCTACTATATATATTGCTCTTAGTGGGATCCGGAAAATTTATCGAAAGCAATTGACCGAAAACAATTTATCAAAAGCAATTGATCGATTGGAAAATTGATCGAATGGAAAATTGGTCGAAAGGAAAATTGATCGAAAGGAAAATTGATCGAATGGAAAATTGATCGAAAGGAAAATTGATCGAAAGGAAAATTGGTCGAAAGGAAAATTGATCGATCGAAAGGAAAATTAGTCGAATGGAAAATTGATCTAAAGGAAAATTGATCGAACAACAATTGATCGAATGGAGAATTGACCGAAAAAAATCGATCGAAAATGATATTGGATCTATTTATACTAATTGACGATGATAACTAAAACCACGGATTACCAGAGAAACTTTCTTGCAATATATTACAGCTAGTAGATCTTGTCACCATAATTATAATAATTTATATAATATCAATATATAATAATAATTTTTGTATAATATATCTTCAATCCACTGTTTTTTTATAACAGATAATTATATATGCTTTGAAATATATTGTAATTTGAAGAACTTTAATTTTCCTTAGTTCTAGAATTTAGGTAGTTCTAGATAACTTGTGAAATTAAAGTTAAATAATAAATAAATTTAGTAGGTTTAACGTCTGTTTCGGAACCAAAAGCCATATCACTGACGGCAGAAGGGAATTAAATACAAGAGATCGGAAGAAGCAGTCAGAAAGAAAAGTGGATTCATGAACAAAGTCACTTAACACCGTCGGTGACAATGCTCATGGATGCAGAAAAACTACTCTGTGAGTGCAGTCACTTACCTAGGAATGTAACAAAAGGGACACTAAGCACCGGTTGCTGCACTCACAGATGAAAGAAAATAATGAAACTTATCTTTTCGATCAATTTTCCTTTCGACCAATTTTCCATTCGACCAATTGCTTTCGATAAATTGTTTTCGGTCAATTGCTTTCGATCAATTTTCCTAGACCCGCTCTTAGTTGACATTATAATTAGGTTTTCATTGTAGCTATTTAGAAGTTTATTATTTAATATGCATAGTGAATAACTAGTAAATAATGCACTGAGAAATTATTTATACAATCTTACTGTGCATTAATATTAATTTGTAAATTGCAAATTTAATCAGAAAAATAGTATATATATAATAAATTTTAAGTGTTGTTTATTTTAAATGTCCCCTCTCTCTCTCTATTTTTTTTATTTCTCTATTCTTTAAGACTAAGGTTACCGATTATAAAATTGTAAAACTATTTCAAATTTGGTTCTATATTTTTATTATAATATTTACAATTCTATCCTTCGAAATTCAAGCAAAAAAAAAAGAATGATCAACTGCTGACAAATTCAAGAAAAATAACAAAGTCCTGCAAATTTTTGTAAATGGCTAATTGCCATTAAATTTACGATAATACGGTAATTTCATTTTAGATACTTTTTCTTCTATTTAATCTTAGAAAGTCGGTCTGTGACAGTTGAGTGTGAATATTTCTTTAATAATTAATCACGAAGCAAATACTAAATCAACTTCGTTTCTGATAGCTAACTGTTATATAACCTTAGCTTTACCAATTTAAAGAACTTCTAGAGAAATTTTAATTTAGAGTGAAGAGGACCTATAAAACGTGGGTGTATGACTGATGTACGTACGAATGCTCATGTACAGTCACTTTGCACTGGCTGATTGTACTATGTACCTTTCATTGTACATGTCACTTCTTGTTCATATTCTCCATATGATCTAAGACTCTTCTACAATAGATTACACGGTTTAATATTCAATAGTGCGACACTTTTCCAGTTTATTTCTGATTTAATATCAAAAATATGTATATATATATCATGTTAAAAATTAAGATAGAAGCAAATTAAAATTATTATTTCTTTTTCTTACGTGTACGAAACACACACAACCAATTAAATACTTAGAACTTACCTTACTCCCAAAAAATATAATTTACAGTGCTAAAAATATATTGAGTAAAATCTAATTGTTCTATGTAACACAGGTATTTAAATCTAATAACTAGGGATGTGACATTGTGTATATTGCATATAATATGCTCGTGTGCATATATGCTAACCGAGTAATATGCACTTCTTGGTCAATTTTAACATGTAAATGTCTAACCTATGCCGTTTTCTTCTAGGCCCCTGCATAGAAAATGATTTTAACCGTGGACCTAAGTATAAATGATCAAACTACATAATTATTCAAATTTAAAAAGTTTGTAGGTGGAACATTGAAACAATAAATGAATTAATAAATTTATATGAATTTTGGTATTTCGTAAATATTTATAGTAATTGATAAATAAATGAATAAAATTATGTTAGAGTTGTACTACTCGAAAAATATGAAAGGTAATTGCTCGTAGGTATATAATTTATTTAAGTAATTTAGTACAAAACGGTATAAATTTACCATTTAATGACTTAGTGTCGATGCTTATAGTTTGGATTCTTTAAAGGGAACCATTGGTCTAACAAGATGGTTTATGATTTTCGAGTCATGACTAAAGTAATGAACGGAATGTGATATTTGAATGTAGGATAGTTTATTAGACTGAATTTGGCTGAAGGAAACATTTGCTCCTCTTCTTTCTTGTGATATATAACGGTTGTTTTCCCAGTACAAAACTATAATAGCAGATAATAGAAGAAGATTCATTTTTAAAAACCTGAAATACCATTTAATAATAAAGTGCAATTCCACTGTTTGAAGTTGAATGTGTATGTTTGAAAATGATTTACTATTAAAAGAAGTTTTAATTTAAAACAGCTTCTCTATATTTTGTTAATTCCACCTTCGCTTTATTGTAAGTTCCATTCAAACCACTTAAGTAAAATTACATTCAAAACATAACTATAAACAGATGAACTTTATTTTAAATTCCGTAATTAACTTTGGGCATGTAATATGCACACCATATTGAATAATTTCTGGCATATAAAATGCATATTGACTACTAGTCAACCTATACTATAGTAGTTGTACAACTAATGTACTAGTCAAATTATAGTAGTCATATAACTTGTGTACTAGTTACCTACTATACACTTACAACTATGTCTACATTGACTTTTTGCATATTATATATGCATCAAAAGGCATATAATATGCTGCATAGCGCGTCAAAAATCATGCATATTTTATGCTGCATATTGTCACATCCCTACTAATAATCTACTTAATTACTAATTTACACTGAAATTTAATTCAGCAGTATATACGTTCCGCGTATATGCTGCACAATCTCAAGAAAACGATGCGCGTTTTTATGATCATTGAAAATGCGCGACAATCTCGAGATTGTGCAAGGTAGGTAAATGGTTTGAAGCAGGACCAACAGAGATGAAGTAGATAGATAATCAATAATAATTATTTATGCATTTAATTGGTCCATTTCACCAAAATATGATAGTTAAACTATACATACTAACTTGGTAGTTAAAATATATGTATATATTTTTTAAAGGCGCCTGCCAGAAGAGCAGATCTTCTTTAAATAATTAAATTATTTAAAGAAATATATTGGTAATTAAGCTTCAGAAAACCTAAAGAAAATTTGAACAAAACTAGTATTTTCATTTTTTCTGAGATATCAAACATTCTACCAATCATTTAGAATTTACCTCATGGATGCTTTTAATGTAGAAAATATAGTCTTTAAAATAAAATAAATTAAGAAGAGTTTTCCATAAAATTATATGCTTATTACAAGCAAGAATGCGCTGCGCGTTTTTAGGATCTTTGAAAACGCCAAGCGCATTCACTTATAGATAATGATAATGATAATTTTATTGAAATAAATTTTTGAACATATGCACATAATATAATTTAGGAACAAATTACAAATTTAATGTACTGCTAACACCATCATACTACACATTACAACAATGAGGCACATTTACTGAACATTGGAGTCATTCAACAGGTATGATTTGAGTTGTTTTGAAAAACTATTTATTTTATTAATTTCTTTTAAGTGGGATGGGAGGCTGTTATAGAGCTGTGGAACAATATGTGAAATAGATCTTTGCGAAGAAGACAATCTTTGGAAACTAGGGATAATGTAATGGTTTCTATTTCTAGTATTGTGCTCATGATTTGCGAGATGAAATTTATTATTATTTTTGCGGAGATAGAGGCAGCCCAAGTACTTATGTAGAACTCCAACCTTCAGGATTTCCAAGCGTATAAACAGAGGATCAGAGTGTTCCAAAAATGAACTACTCGTAATTATACGACCTACCTTCTTCTGAAGCAATAATAATTTATTAAGGTGAAGAGAAGCTGCACTACCCCATACAAGATTACAATAAGTCAAATAAGGATATATAAAAGCATAGTAAAGACGCTTCAATACATCTTCCGGTAAAAAGTCATTCAATCTATACAATATACCTACAGTTTTAGATATTTTTTTAGAAACAAAATTTATATGGCTTTTGAAGGATAAAGATACATCAATGATGACTCCCAAATACTTGGTTTCTGCCGAGTAAGCCAAACTATTTTGTCCAATCTCAATTTTCTTATGATAGTCAACATTTTGTGATCTATTAGAAAAAACCATAACGACTGATTTGCTAGTATTGAGAGTTAACTTGTTTCTGATTAACCATCTTTGTGTTTTTTCTAGTTCAGTGTTAAATTCAGCCACTAACAATTCAAAATTTCTCCCAGACATAATCAGGGTGGAGTCATCCGAAAATAGAATTGATTTGACTTTATTGGATACTCTAGGTAGGTCGTTAATTTATAGCAAAAATAAAATACATCCTAATACCGATCCCTGGGGGATAGAAACATTCATCACAGACCTACCAGATATAGAATTACCCATCTTGACAACATACTTTCTATTCGATAGGTAACTGGAAAACCAGTTCAAAGCTGTTCCCCTAATTCCACCGTATCATATGCCTTGGATAGATCCAAAAAAAGAGCAATACAATGTTTTTTATTGTTAAGACTCTCATATAGATAATCAGTCAGGGAGCATATTGCATCAGAAGTAGATTTATTTTTCTGAAAACCAAACTGGTCAGTTGATAAAATTGAATATTTATCCATGAATTTTGATAATATGTGTGCCATGCATTTCTCAAAATTTTTTGAGAGTAACGGGAGTTCTGAAATAGGTCTATAGTTCGACATGACAAGTAGATAACCGGACTTAAATACGGGAGTAATTACAGAAATTTTCAAGACATCCGGAAATACACCGCTAAGGAGAATTATGATTAGTATTTTATATTTAAGGATTATATATAAGAATGTATGACGTGAGTCACTACAATACTACCAAATGTAGAGTAGTTTATTTATCTAATGTGTGTGATAAATCTCGACCCTTGTCTGTCAGTCATAATACGGCTATTTATCCTGGTCCATCTCTAAATAGAAAACTGTCCACTGCATTAATTTCTATGAGATTTGATAGAAAACTGTTAACCTATGACATTGTTTAAGCTTTCTTAGCCATTGAACTTTATCCTGAAGATTCAGAGAGATTATGTTTTCTATGGGGAAATGATGTGTTAAATGGTGATAACTCTATGGTTGGTTACGTTATGAATAGACTGATGTTTGGACTTAGATGTTCACCTGCTATACTGATGTTAGCTCTTTATTATATTCTGATATTAGATACATCAAATGATTCGATTGAATTGAACCAATTATTAAAGAAATCTATGTATAGCATGCTATATATGGACAATGGAGCCATAGGTGCCAGTAGTACGGAGGAATTAGAATGAGCATTTAAAGAATTGGGTAATATTTTTAAGCCCTATAAGATTGACCTCCAACAATTCGCATCAAATGACTCTGCTTTACGAGATTTAATCCAGTCTGATAGTGTAGAAAAGACTATTTCGAATAAGTTACTGGGCATGCTGTGGAATGTAGAAGAGGATTCATTATCTACTGAAAGATTAAAATTAAACACTAATGCTACTACTAAGCGTCAGGTTTTGAGTTCCATAGCCTCTATTTTCGATTTGCTCTATATAAACGGTCCATTATTAGATAGAGCAAAGATATTCATGAATCATTTGCAAACTAATCAGAAATTGAAGTGGGATGATAAATTATCACCAGTTGATCTCAAAACGTGGCACAACATTTGTAATCAATTAAATTCCTCTCTTCCAGTTGCTATTCCGCGTTTCATTGGAAACAGAAACTCTGAGTATGAGTTGCATATTTTCACTGATAGTTCTAAGGTGATGATTGGAGTTGTGGCATACTTGTTTGACCCAAATGATGGAAAATATAGTTTCATCACTGGGAGAAATAAACTAGTAGGCTCTAAATGGAATACAAAATCCATTCCTAGTCTTGAGTTACACGGCAGCATGTGAATTGTACCATGAACTTTGTTCAGAAACATGTGTTTTACCCATTAATATAAAGCTAATTAAATTGTTTTCAGATAGCTTAGTATGTTTAAATTGGTCAGAAAATTTTCTCTAGCAAGACGGAAAAGATGAATAAAGTAAGTGTATTTATCTTGAACAGATTAGAGAAAATAAATAAACTTTGTGAAATTAAACCAATTGAATTTGGTTATATCTCTGGAACACAAAATCCAGCTGATGTTATTACTCGACCCATGTCAAGCAAACAGTTTGTTAAATCTAATTACCTAACTGGAATCAGTAATGAAGAATTGAAAAATTTATTAATGGAGATTTTCCTATGTTTGTTGTTCCTCATATTCTTACCTCAGCTGATATTGCAAGGGATGTTACCACTGATTATTTGACGCCTAATCGGGAAACATCATGCAGCCTTGTGACTAGTAGATGTTTCACGCCAATGATAGACTCTGATAAGTACTCCAGTTTACCGTAATGTGATGAAGTTTATTAACTTATTAAAAGCTAAGCTGAAGTATTCTCTCTTATAGTGTTCTCTCTCAAGATTCCATAAAAGATTCTTCCTATCGTTTTGCTATCATGGAGGATCAGAAATTGAACTTTCCTGAAATTGTTGATTATTTTGATCGTAAAATTAACACTTTGAAGTCTATTCCTCTCTTGATTAGCCAGCTTAATATTTTTAGAGATGAATTTGGAATACTTAGAGTCAGAACTAAAATGCAGAGATGGTATGAAAATTCTAGGGATAACTATCCCATTTTGCTGTCTAAGACTAGTAATATAGCTAAATTGATTATTCTTGAGATGCATACTAAATTAGCTCACTGTGGTGTTTATGCAACCTTGAGAGAACTGCGAAAACAATATTGGATTATTAACTGTTTTTCTGTTGTTAAGAAACATCTTAGATCTTGTACTCTGTGTCGAAGGTTTAATAACCGAACTTATAAGATTAATCAATCTCCTTATCGTGAATTTAGGTTGAGTGTTAATAATGTACCTTTCAGAAATGTGTTTATTGACCACCTGGGTCCCTTCAATGTCATTATTAACAATGCATCCTGTAAGATTTATTTGTTGATTTTCTCATGTCTGTGGAGTCGTGCAATTAATTTGCAAATATCTTTATATCATATATCATAAATACTTATGAGTTTTTACGAGCATTCCAATGTCATGTATTTAAGTACGGTGTACCTCAATTTTGCTCTAGTGACTTAGGTTCATCTATTGTTCAGGGTGCAAGTATATTATCTGACTTTCTTTCAAGACCTGATGTTTCAGATTATATGTGCAATCATGGTATTAGTCCTGTGAAATTTTCTCAGTATCCGAAGGGATGTAATGATTTGGGGGGATTAGTGGAATCATGTGTTAAGATGACTAGTGTATGGAGCTATTAGAAATAATGTCCTTAATTTTCATGATTTTTCATTCATCGTTGAACGTACTAACAGTTCGGTAAATAAGCGACAAATTGCATTTCGCTCTGCTTTGCGAACTAACAATAGCGATGAATTCATACCTATACCTATTACGCCCGAGACATTGATATTTGGTTGAGAAATACCATCCATTCCAGTTATTCCTATGTTAACAGAGCATGATGACTTGAACGATCTTCCATATAGCTTAGATAATATTAATTCTCTCATTAAAGATAGCGATTTAAAACTCTCCAAATGTAATAAAATTTTGGTAGAGTTGTACAATGATGAATTTATTTCTAGGCTATCTTATCAAGCATCTGACAAACCTAGTCGTTATCAACCCGTTAATAGTCAAATTATTGAAAAGGGTGACCTAATACTATTAAAGGAATCTCTATGTAAGCCAGGAAACTATCCGATGGGAATTGTTAGGGATACAGTCATAAATTCCTTGGGTGAAATTACGGAAGCTAAAATAATGAAAGGTGGTACTCGCGAAATTGTTAGACGACATGTAACCAGTTTGATTCCTTATTTGAAGTGCTGTAAATATCAAACTAATACAAAGGATGTTTCTTCAGATTCCCATTGGGGCAGTCCTGGGGATATTCCTATTCCTGGAAAAAGAAGAGCACCACGTGCAGCTGCTGCTAGATGTGCCGAGAGAAATAATAGACTGATGGAGGAAAATGCTATTTAGATTTCCATCAGTCAGTTTTGTACATATTGTATATATTTGTTATAATAACTTAATGTTCTTTAAAATTTAATCTTGTTTACTAACCTTTATTATTGTTCTATGTTCTTACTAACCCTATTCAAATTATTGATATATTTTCTGAATTTTGTATATATGTTTGTTCGATTTCTTAATATTCTTGTTAACAAATCGAACGGTTTTTGGTGGAGTGTTGAGAATTTCAAATGGACAAATTAATTAAAAATACTCTACTACTATCATCTTTACGAGTATGCCTTCATTCTTTTTTTTCTTTGCACTATAAATTTAAGTCCAGTGATATCTCCACATTCCCCGATATTTTCAAACCTTTATATTTCTATTAAATATTTGAGCTAGTGAATAAGCGAGATGACAGAGGCAGTTCCAATTTAGCCATCACTGTGTCAACATGAAAACCTTGCTGCCTAAGTGATGTGCTTCACCTCACCTAGATTGATGTGCTTTACCGTGACCTAACCCTATGTCTCGCTACTAAACCTCTCCCAAGGACACAGCAATGGGAGGATGTGCCAACCACCGTGATGTAGAACGAGAACACTGTTTCCGTGTATGATGCTCCTACAGACCAGAACAAGAGAGCTGGTATACCTACCACAATGCTATGAAGCGGTGCCCCAAATCATCAGTATTATAGGTATCTAAATATTTATGGTGCAAACCCTATCATAAACTCTCTCAGTGAACCTATAAATTTAACCTGAATATTTTCAATTTTCCTCTTTAAATTTGTCCATATTTGTTTCATATATCTCTCCATTCTCCAATTTTATTAACTCTTTACAACACTTAAGTCCTTTGTATTTGAAATTTACTAAATCTTTTAACTAAGATTTAGAGTAATATTTTAACTCTTGAAATTAGTATATTTGAATTGAAATTGAATTGAGATTTGTGCTTTGATAAAAATCAGGCAATAAAAATATATTAAATTAAAGTTAAATTAAATTAAAATTAACTTTGAATTAAATTGAGATTGGATTCATAATTGTTTGAATTACCTTTATAAATTTTCTATTTAAAGAGTCGTTTAATTTCTATTCATCTAGGTTTAATTCTATATTTTTTCTTAATCATATTTTTCAATATTGTTTCTCTATATTATCAGGCTCTTGAAATAGGAACGGGTCTG
Organism: Caprella mutica; assembly: GCA_947561585.1. Lineage (NCBI taxonomy): Eukaryota > Metazoa > Arthropoda > Malacostraca > Amphipoda > Caprellidae > Caprella > Caprella mutica. The sequence continues at coordinate 189,067 of CANNZV010001530.1, forward strand.
TACACGGATGGAAGAAGATCTATCAAGCCATACACCTTATTCTAAAAATTCCTTGTCAAAATGAACCTTGTAGTGTATCAATTTATAAATACACTTTGAAAATTTATTTTCTTTCCATCCCCCGTTTCCTCATAGACTTTTTTCAAGATGGCGCCCAAACAGTGTTCGATACTGATGTTCTAGGTCTGCTGCGGATTTGCTGATCGGTGCTGGTTCTCCTCCCATAATTTGCTGTTTCCTTTCTTCTATATGTATATTGAATAATTATATCTCCTATTTTGATATTTTCTGATATTCCTTGATTTGTGATTCTATGTGTATAAATTTCTATATTCAAAATGGTTGACGATTCAATCGAGTCGCCAACAAAATTAATTATTGTGGAGTCCCATATAACGTTATCAGAGTTCAAAAATCTCAAAGAACGAAGATCTTACCATAGATCATCTTGCACTTGCACTATTAATAAAGTAGAATCTAGCTTATCTAAATATTCTATTGCTGAATGTGATGAGCAAATTGATACATTTGAATCTCTGAAAGATTCGTTAAATGAACTTAATGAAAAAATTCACTATGGTTTATATTACCATGAGACTAATTCTGTATTACGTTGAAATGAGATTGAACTCTGAAAAATATAAATGTGATATTTATAAATCTATTAGAAAACTCACTTCTCCAAAGAACTAACTTTCTACTAACAGTGTAAGATCTAAGAATGCTCGTGAGTTAATTAATTCAGAGACATATGGTCCATTTGAAGAACTACCTTCTTTTCCAGTTAACCCACCTTCTTTTCCAGTTAACCCACCTTCTTTTCCAGTTAACCCACCTTCTTTTCCAGTTAACCCACCTTTTGTCCAAGTTAATCCACCTTTTGTCCAAGTTAATCCACCTTTTGTCCAAGTTAATCCACCTTTTGTCCCAGTTAATCCACCTTTTGTCCCAGTTAATCCACCTTTTGTCCCAGTTAATCCACCTTTTGTCCCAGTTAATCCACCTTTTGTCCCAGTTAATCCACCTTTTGTCCCAGTTAATCCACCTTTTGTCCCAGTTAATCCACCTTTTGTCCCAGTTAATCCACCTTTTGTCCCAGTTAATCCACCTTTTGTCCCAGTTAATCCACCTTTTGTCCCAGTTAATCCACCTTTTGTCCCAGTTAATCCACCTTTTGTCCCAGTTAATCCACCTTTTGTCCCAGTTAATCCACCTTTTGTCCCAGTTAATCCACCTTTTGTCCCAGTTAATCCACCTTTTGTCCCAGTTAATCCACCTTTTGTCCCAGTTAATCCACCTTTTGTCCCAGTTAATCCACCTTTTGTCCCAGTTAATCCACCTTTTGTCCCAGTTAATCCACCTTTTGTCCCAGTTAATCCACCTTTTGTCCCAGTTAATCCACCTTTTGTCCCAGTTAATCCACCTTTTGTCCCAGTTAATCCACCTTTTGTCCCAGTTAATCCACCTTTTGTCCCAGTTAATCCACCTTTTGTCCCACTTAATCCACCTTTTGCCCCACTTAATCCACCTTTTGTCCCACTTAATCCACCTTTTGTCCCACTTAATCCACCTTTTGTCCCACTTAATCCACCTTTTGTCCCACTTAATCCACCTTTTGTCCCACTTAATCCACCTTTTGTCACACTTAATCCACCTTTTGTCACACTTAATCCACCTTTTGTCACACTTAATCCACCTTTTGTCACACTTAATCCACCTTTTGTCACACTTAATCCACCTTTTGTCACACTTAATCCACCTTCTGTCACACTTAATCCACCTTCTGTCACACTTAATCCACCTTCTGTCACACTTAATCCACCTTCTGTTCCACTTAATCCACCTTCTGTTCCACTTAATCCACCTTCTGTTCCACTTAATCCACCTTCTGTTCCACTTAATCCACCTTCTGTTCCACTTAATCCACCTTCTGTTCCACTTAATCCACCTTCTGTTCCACTTAATCCACCTACTTTTCCATCTAATAATGTAGATTCAATGAATTATCATTTAAATTATCATAACTCAAATTTACCTTTGAATTCTACCCATAACCATAATTTAGTCAATCCCTTAAATTTCAGTACTCAAATGAAATTACCACAGGTACCTTTACCTGAATACGGTAGATTGCAGGGTGAGAGCTTGGAACAATTTATAGTAAATTTTGAGAGTATCATTGATAATTACCAATTAACTGAGTTTGAGAAATTTGTACTGCTTTCAAAACAGCTTAAAAACGAACCTCTGACACTAGTAAAATCATTACAAGGATCTCAACAATCCTATTCTGAAGCAAAAGCATTGCTTATAAAAGCTTTCTCCTCTCCCCTTGCTCAAAAATTCGATATAATTGAAAGATTATCTAAAATTAAATTGTTAGAGGGCGGTGACCCATATTCATTTGTCAGTGAAATGAGAATCATTACTCATTCATTAGGAGCATTACAAATTGATAATCAAACCATTCTACAATTCTTCTTCTGGCGTGCAATGCACGATGATATTAAAGAACAATTCATTCATATTACTATCTCTAATAATCCATCATTGTCACAGATTGAGGAGAATATTTTTGACGCTATTGACAGATACAAAGTACTAAAAGATAGAGGACCAAAGGAATATCTTCATGGATATGCAACCAGTGTACGGTACGAGCCTCAGAAGTCTACGGTATGCACTCCTCGTAACTATAATAAGAAATTTCGTAATTGTGTGCTCTGCCCTGATAATACTGCTAACTCTCATCCTATTTACAAATGCGAAAAATTTCCTACTCCTAAAGATAAAGTAGATAAATTGAATAATCTAAAATACTGTGTCAAATGTGCGACTAACACTCATAAAAGTACAGAATGTAAATATAAATTCTTTAAGAACTGCAATAACTGTAATTGTTCACATTTCTCATTTCTTTGTCTTACCAGAAATTCTAACAGTACGAGAAACTCGATAGAAAATAAGTTCGATTGTTGTTAATTTGGAAGTTTTAACTTCACGTACTTCGACTTCTCGATTATTGCCTACTTTCACTGCTAGTCTTAATAATCAAGAAACAATTAAAGTTTTGAAAGACAGTGGTGCACAGACCTCATTCATTCATAAGAATGTTGCCATGAAACACAAATTTAAAGTATTGGAGAAAGTACATATTGTATTAAATGGTTTCAATAGTGCTATTAATTACTTATCGCCATTCTTGTTCATTCTGGAGTGTTCCAGAGGTGCCAACTTATGAGATGTCCACCTGCATCGGCCGTTAACTTAAGCATTCAGTGAAATTCTTCTCTACTAAGAGAAAAATTATAGACAGGGGAATTTCGATAACCCCCTGCTAGGTATGATGACTAAAACCCTAAGAATTCGTGACTAGGGTACTAGTTAGCTAGTTCAAGCCGGAAATTCGTGACCGTGCTTTACTGGATTGAACAAATATACACTATATATCGTATAATACTATAACTTTCTTGAACTTCCTTATTATATTATATTATATGGTAACTTTACATATGTGCAATAATACTCAAGATAAAAAATTTTAACGGGTACAAAGTGGCGTAAATTGTAAATAATACTTGTTTGTAATCATTGCCTAGGGTCCCACAGGTAAATTGCGGTTCAATTGCAGTCTTTGCAAGAACTTTTCTAAAACTTTTTGATTCGAATTTTTATTGAAATTTGTTCAGATATCTGAAGTAGCGGAATGCATTCTATATTTTATTATTGTTTGAAGCTATGATATTTTTGTGGTTAGAGGACACAGTTAGTTAGTGTACCGCAATTTACCTGCTTCACCCTATCTAGCTTATAATTGGTAGCTACTTAAAGATTGATATTGCTACTAGTGCTATATATTCCATTCAAGAAGCACCATGAATTTATGGATACAATTAAAAATAATAATCCAGTTAACTACTAACTAGTTATAGGTTATATGCCTATAGTCTCTTAACAATAATTTCACATCGTGAAATTTTCTCTGATTCAGAGATATAATATAGACAGGGGAATTTTGAAGAGAAATCCTAAAAAATTGTGACTAAGGTAAATCTAGTTAGTTTGAAGCCGGTATTTTGAGACCGTGCTCTCACTGGAAATATCAAATATAGGTTACGCTATATTGTCTATAATTTTTTAACTCTTTATAAAAATTTCGTCGCAAATTCATGGTGACTACTAACTAGCTACAGGCTATATGCCTATTGAGTCTCCTTCCATATAAACTCGCATTATGAAAATTTTCTGTTTCAGAACAATTTGAGAGGGGATTCCGATATTCACTACTATGATTGAAGACAGTCTCTATGAATTTTTAGCTAGGGCAACTAGTTAGCTATTTTAGCCGGGAATTTGTGACCCGAGCTTGTACTGGCTTCATCTAAGGAACACTAGACATATCTTGTAACTTGAACTTTAGTCTCAAGTACCAATATTTAATTTCTTAACAAATACAGACTGTTAATACCACTACAGATATGTTTTGCAATTGCATATCCAAGTCTGGTTCTTCAATAAAAATTTTGCTGGAAGCCAGTTAACTTACTAGTTATATGCTAATGCCTACAGTCTCCTCCCAAATGAATTTGCAATGTTAAGTTTTTCTCTGATTCAGAGAATTAACAGGGGAATTTCGATAACCTCCTTCTAGGATTCAAGACTGTTCATAGTTTTTCTAGTAGGCCAGTTTACTATGTGTCGTAATATACCTACTTTGCCCTAATTACCTATATTCCTCGATAAATTCTTCTGCGACTCGAGAATTGACGAAGAGTTGAAGACTGTTGAATACGTTGTTGCACTAGGGCAACAACTAGTTCAACCGGAAATTTGGTACACATAGTTACATAAAACCTGTATTTCCTAATTATTTCTTATTTTGGAAATTCAAAAATTAATGTCAATAGGTATGAAGATTGGTCATAGAGAATAATTATAATTTTCGGTTCAGTTTTCTCATTCATATAAGACGTGGAGGACTTCATTTATTTATTTGAAGAACTGTAGTTGGTTCAATAGAATAAATTTGTCTCGTGGCCTCTATTGATTTTGAAGATGATTACTTTTCTGTCCATATAGAGAATAATACCATAGATATTAGAAATTGGAAAACATTTCTAACTTAAGTTTAGAGCTAAAGGCTCTACTTGTGAATCATGGAACTTACTTAAGTCATGAATTCTATATTGGCAAAATTAAGAACTGAAAGTTACTTGTCTACGTACTATTAAATTTACTTAATTGATAGATGAATTCGTATATGAATGGACTGTTGCAGAGAGAGAGAGAGAGCACTGTTGTTATTAGTAATGAAAGAAATTTTATTTTATTTATTCCTAATCATTAGAAAGAAATGATTTTTAATTGATGCAACAAATTTGAGCAAAATTCTATTAATTGTGACGTTTTTATTTTTATCAAACTGTTGACTCTCTGCCTTCCAGCAGTTTAGTGGTGAGTTTTATTCTTTATAATTTTAGAACGTCTTAAAATTAATACTCTCAAAATTGTCAATGGTAACTTACAAAAGAATAGAAATTGATGATGATTATCCAGCTTAAAGTATTTAGACACCCTTTCATTACTTTAGTTTCGTAAGCGTTGAAGGTATTTTTGGTTTCAAGCTTTCGATTAAAAAAATTTCTATTCATCATCAGGAGAAGTGTGGAAAACGTGGCCTTCAACTCTGAGTTTATATAACCTCTGATAATATGGATTTCCAGTTGAATATGAATCTTTTCAATCAGTTTAGTAAGCATAAACCATAATTCTCAAAGTATTGTAATTAGCTACCACTGATACATCAACTTGAAGAATGTACATTTCTTATAAATATATTAAATTTTATTTGAAATAGATGGGATTATATATGCTAAGACTCTACCTCCCACATTAATGTTCTAGAACTGAAGGCCATTTTTTTCCGACTAGACCTTTTCAAATGACATTTAGTTTATCCACATCAAAATATTTACTGTCAAGACTACAAATATTCAGCCATGCTCACGTATTAATTAAAGATTTTGACAACGTCTGTTAGAAGACTTATTTTTCCGTGAAAAAATATACTTTTATCAAAACGTTCATGCTGATAAATTAAGTTGGTATTTTGATGGGATTACCGAATAGTAGCTGATATCTAACGTTTAAGTATCATGAGGCTTTATAAAATTTAGGAAGACCAAGTGCAACAGTGTTCATTACCCATTTTGCGGTACAAAATCAGTATCATGTGTTTTTAGTGCAGAATTTCCGCCAAACCTCTAAAAACAACATAGCTAGATCACAAGTGGTATATTTCTTGAGTAGACAGAAAATTGATCCCATGCAATTTAATGATGTAAATTATTAATATATGGTTTTCTTATAATACCGGATTATCTATAGTGAAATCGCTTGCAGTAAAGAGTGTTATTTATTGAATTAGTGCAGGTATCCTGGATACCAATTAAAATAAAAATTAAATAAGACTAACCACTCCCATGTACAAATGATCTTGGAAGTTTCTTCTGTTTTGAATTTTGAAAAATTATTTCACTCTGGAAGATATTGCTTTTAGAATTTCAACCTATTAATTAATGAGATACGGTACAAGCTCCATGATCTATACATCAAGTTCCAACTTTCAAAGTTATGGATGTATAAAGATTTTGTATCATGAAAGAGACTATTTCAATTACTTTATACACCACGTGTGGGAAGTAATGAATTCCTGATTAAATGAGGTATTTTAATGTCAATTCAAATTCTGTCTATATTTAACCTTCAAAGAGTACATGGATTAGATTTCGTGGAGAGTCTAATCAACTCTGTAAGTTTCCGAAAATCATACAAACAGTACCTATCTATTTCAAAAATAGGTAGACGGATTGAAGCAATTATGGAAGAGGCAGGAATCGACATTGCTAATTTTAATCTCTGCACTTGTGCAGCAGCTGCCTGTTCTTTCTTGAACCATAATATTACCATTGACGATAATCAAGGTCGCAGGCTGGGCCAACGTTACAATTTTCTAATGCTCTTATCTTAAATTCATACTTGAAAATTGGTTGGTCTCATCTTTTGCTGCGTTCTTTAAAATCTCATAAGTTGGCACCTCTGGAACACTCCAGAATGAACAAGAATGGCGATAAGTAATTGAACAGTTACCCAAGGCTTACCTGTAAGGTGAAGGGTAACTTCAATTACTTCGGAAGCCATTCTTGTTCATTTTTCTGGAGTGTTCTTTCCCGCCCTGAGCGCTCCCGCCCGAGCACTCCAGAAATACACAACAAAAGATTCGATCTTTGAATACTGAATGCTTAAGTTAACGGCCGATGCAGGTGGACATCTCATAAGTTGGCACCTCTGGAACACTCCAGAATGAACAAGAATGGCTTCCGAAGTAATTGAAGTCACCCTTCACCTTACAGGTAAGCCTTGGGTAACTGTTCAATTATGATACATATATTGTAGAAGTTGAGTTATATTTGAATGAAGTGAAGCGCATTATTGAAGCAATTTGCGTTAATGAGATCTCTACTAGTCTATCTGTACCTGGGTTACAAATGTTAGCTAAATCCTTCCAAAATAAAGGCTACAAATTAGCTGATGAACAATTGGTTCTAAGTGATAATATTTGTAATATTGAGATGATATTAGGTGCAGATGCATTCCATTGTCTACCTGAACAGAACGTTACTTATGGTAATGATGGTATATACTCTAATACCTCAATAGGCGTGTTGCTGTTTGGTAAATTATCTAACATTGAGAGTAATTTACATTTGCTACCTAGCCATTGTACTAAAGAAATAAATGATTTGAAACCTTATGTAAATGGTTTTATTAGTGATATTGATGCTGAAAGTATACATGTAAATACAGTAGGGGTTGATTTTTCTATCACTGATGAAAACGGCAATTTAATAATGTCGGAGATTAAGAAAGCCACAGAAAATATTATTGTATCATCTTCCGATGAAGCGCTTAATGACAAATGTATGACCTTGTTAAATTGTGACCAATCTGATCCTTCTCAATATAATTACGAAATGAATGATATATAAGTGACAGAAACATTAGATAATGTTAGTAGAGCTTCAGACGGACGTCTTATAATGCCATTAATGTGGGATAAAACTGTTTCAGAGAAACTACCTACTAATTTTCACTTAGCTAAGAAGATTCTAGAGGGAAATCTAAAGAAATTGAGTAAAGATAAGGACAGATTAAAGATGGTGGATGATGTGTTCTCTGAACAATTGGAAATGGGAATAATAAGTAAAATTGATGATTTGCCTAAATTTCTAGATGATCACCCTAACTGTAGTTTTTTTGGTCATATGCCTGTATTTAAATTAGGTAGAGATACTTTAGTAACTCGTTTAGATGTTACTTATTTTATTATATTTTCTTTTTCCTTTACTTTAATTATAATGATATTTCGATACTTTTCTTTTGGCTCTATATTATTGACTTCTGCATGAAAATAAAATATTTAATTGTTAGTAATAATTTACTTAAATATCAAAAACATAACTTTGACAGTAAAGAGTGAGAATTCAGAGCTCGTCTTGAGTGAGGTAGGTTGCGAAGACGAGAGTGATGGAAAAGATTCAAAACCTGATAAAACCTTCAACGTTGAGTTTAAATAACCTCATAATAATGAAGACGAGAGTGCTAGCGTTGGTTCTTGGCTTCTTGCGTTGACAAGGCTTGGGGTATCCTCTACTTTACCACGTTGAGGAGAAGGATTGACGCTTGATACCTGATATATCAGTCGAGCCTGTGGCTGAGGATGATAACCACTGAGTTGCGTAGTAGTAATTGCGTAGACTGATTGCGGCGTAGTACTAGTTGCGTAGACTAATTCCTGCAAATCATGAAGGATATCAATATTTGCATATGTATATTATTTTCACTCCTCTGGTTAGATTACGTTACTTTAAATGAATAAATTGTTTACTGAACAATTGTCTAGTAATCACCAAAAATTACTCAAATGAAATAGGAGTGAGTTATTTAGAATATTAAAACAATATTCTAAATAACTCACTCCTATTTCATTTGAGTAATTTTTGGTTATACGAACTTAGTCAGTTAAAAAGAAAATTGTTTACTACCACTAAGGTAGGTGAGATTTAATATCTGAGGCAGTACCCCTTAAGGCTTTGAGGCTTATCGTTTTCTTTGATAGCGTCACTCATAGAAAACGTACTGAGCATGCTTTACGGCTTACGCTATGCGTATATATGTACACAGAATATCTAGTACTGATAATAACTAATATTACATATATTGAATACATTACTATTATTTTAAGGCACTGCCATATTTAGTATAACTTGTTATTTAAATATTTGCATGCAATGATATGGTAAGTAAGATAAGAATTATAGAATAGTAAATATTCATTATATTATGACGGATAATATAATAAGCTGTATATAAAGAAAGATGAAATTATATATTTATACTGTACCCAATTATTGGGGATGATGAAACTGAAGATATTGTGCTGAAGAAGTAGCAAAGATGTTCAGTGTTCATAGATGAGCGTCAAGAGGGTAGGTATATATTGGGCATAGGTATGTTTAGCCAAGATAGTATTTTACTGACAATTAATAAGTTTCCTAGGTCTGTAAAGTAAGAATATGTTATCACTTATCAGTTTATCACAAACGTAAAGAAGGAATTCTCAATGAGAATAAGACTATAAGTTTTGGTAAAATTACTACGTACTAACAAGGAATATCATCTAATAAATGACTAAGAGACACTCACCTCAATGTTAGAAAACTAATTTCTTCGGTCTTCTTCGAGGTAAGTTATTAAGTTTAAACCACTTGCTCTGCTCTCTTCGCCATGCCGTCATCTGAGTCGCTGTCTGTATTCCTTTTCGCCAGCCTCAAATTAACAGCAACACCACAGAGAAGGAAAAGAATTTTAGTAGGTCTACCCCTTTTAGCCACCCCGGAGGGAATGTCTCTTAGTTTTCAGTTTTAAGTTTAACTAATTTTACGACACAATTCCCACCGAGGAAGCAAATTGGTAATTTAAATATTAACAATTTAATTAGTTTCATCAACAATCTCACAGATCACCAACCTTGTCCTAATTATATAATGTGATCATTTTTCTTTTTCTAAATAAATAATGTTATTTCAGTTACTGTACACCAGACAGACGTCTTCAATATATGTGCTTTTCTCCGAACCTGTTTTATTCACAACACGGCTTCGGCAGAAACGCGGAGTCCCGCGACAAAAATGTATGTGGATAATTTCATTTTCACAAATAATTGTGAAGATGAAGCAATTGATATATACAATAACTCTAAACATGAATTAGCTAAAGGGAATTTTAATCTTAGAGAGTGGTATTCAAACTGTGAAAATGTTAAAACTAGATTTGCAAGTGAGGACTGCTCTTCATCATGTGAAACTAAGGTGCTTGGCTATAGATATGTGCCTAGTACTGATTGTATGTACATATATATCAGACAGTCCACCCGAACCTGAATCTAATACCAAAAGAAAAATGCTGTCTAGTTTATCTAAACTATTTGATCCTCTTGGCTTTCTAAGTCCTTATTTGCTCAAGGGTAAGTTCATTATTAGGAAATTATGCCAAGCTAAACTTGGTTGGGATGAAGAAGTTCCTATTGATATCAGAGATGAATGTAGAGTCTTCTGTAGGGAATATGAGTTGATAAGAAAGATTGAAATACCTAGAAAAACTGTATCTGATGATGCCCCTTGTAAAATTATCTTATTCTGTGATGCCAGTAAAGCGGCCTATGGTTGTTGTATTTATGTTGTGCAGGGTGGTGCAACTTCATTGATCTTCTCTAAATCGAAAGTAGCTCCCTTAGTCACAAAAACTCTACCTACATTGGAGCTTTTGGCTGTGTATTTAGGTATACAATGTACATTGAATATCTTGAAGAATACTAATTTCAATTTGAGGATTTCTGATATTTCTATTTTAACTGATTCTCAGGTTGCTTTGTCTTGGCTGTTGAAGGGACAAGTTGGTAAAAAGAACTTGTTTGTCAATAATAGATTAAAAGAAATATCCATGATGTGTGATGATTTGCAGAACCATGATATCAGTTATCATTTCAATTATGTTCCTTCAGAATTTAACCTTGCAGATTTAGTCACAAAAAGCATAAACATAGAAAAATGGTTGACACGTTTTGCTCTGTGGATTGGTGGACCAGAGTGGATTGGAAAGTCACCTGATTTATGGCCTAAAGGATTTTTAGGTTGTGTTCCATCCAAGTTCACCAATGATAACATAAATTTGATCTGTGCTGGTATGGATAAGCCTGATGATTGTGTGGTTGATCTGGAGCGGTATTCATCTTATGAGAAGCTGCTTAATGTGCTTTCTCTTTGCTTTAAAGCCAAATTTATTCTCAAAAAGCAAGATGGTTCTGATTGCAAAGTGCAGGCATTTAACTATTTAATCAAGAAGGTCCAAGAGAGTACATATAGTAAGGAAATTAATTTTTTGAGAATGCATGAAGATGATGATCCAGTTCCCCCCTTGGTGTTATCTTTGAATTTGTTCTTGGATATTGCTGGTTTGTTAAGATCGAAAGGTAGGATTGAAACATGTGAACAAATCAATTATGATGTTGCCAATCCTGTGATTTTGAATAAGGAGCATCATGTAACCAAATTGATAGTTATGAATGCTCATTCTTTATGTAAACATATGGGCATTGATGCAACTATGAATTATTTGAGAAATGGTGGAATTTGGATTCCTAAAGTTAGACAGGCTGTGTCTAAAGCTGTCTAATTGTTTTGTTTGCAAGAGAATAAACTCTAGACCTTTTAAATATCCTAAGTCTTCTGTTTTACCTCATGAGCGTACTAATTTTGTCATTCCCTTCAAAACCATTGGAATTGATTATTCAGGTCATTTTTATGTATTAGATCATTTTGGTGTGAAACAGAAGTCCTATTTACTGATTTTTTACATGTTTTCATACCAGAGCTGTTCATCTTGAAGTTGTTAGTAAAATGACAACTGATGAGTTTGCATTGGCCTTCATTAGGTTTACTAATAGATATGGTATACCTTCAGTTGTATATTCAGATAATGCTAAGACCTTCTTGGCTGGGGCATCTTTATTGACTAATATAGTGTCCTCGGATGAATTTCAGGAAAAGTTCAAATCTTCTGATATTAAGTTTAAAACAATACCTATTTATTCACCTTGGTTTGGGGCTATTTGGGAAAGATTAATAAAGGTAGTAAAAGATTCTATTTATAAAACCATTGGTAGGCAAACCATATCTATGTCCAATTTCATGACCACAGTATCGGATATAATCCTTGTAATCAATAACAGACCTCTCACCTATCGTAGCAAAGAAAATAATTTGGACATAATGACTCCTAATCATTTTTTGTCTCACAATAATTCTTTTCCTTCCTTAATCTTGTCTGAAGATGATCACCTGCAGATATATGTTATAGACTCTGATGATGTAAGAAAAGACTTGATCAATGTATTAGATTACAGAGATGCTCATTTTGCACAGTTTAAAGTCATGTGGCATGAAAATTATTTGTTGTCACTAAGAGAGCGCTAAACAAAGTCCTTTGACGATAAGAATTATGATCACAAATTTCTTAAGGTGGGCTCTGTAGTTTTGATAAAAAATCCTTTCAAAGCGAGACTATTTCCATTAGTGACGTTCTTGTAATTTGTGTTGGACAGTTCCCTCACCAATCTGTTCAGGAAATTAATGAAGAACTCAAATGGTGGATGTCTTGAGCCATGTGAATCTTCAAAATTCTGTCCAGCTGTCCTTCATCGATCTTGGATGAAAGGAGGCAGCTTCTCTCTAACTAGCTCTGCACCATTTGCAATATTGAGGAACTGCAACTCAGGTGTATCATTCATATTGAATAAGATGAGTCGACACAAGTCCTCTAGATCTCTCAGAATCTTCTCTGTATTTGGGGGTTTCACGGCTGGAAATCTCTTTAACTTATCAAGCAAATCTTTTGCAATGATTGAGGTGGATCCATATCTTTCAGTGAGAATGTCAACCATCTCATCTGCTTTTTCTTGACTGATATGACCGCACGAGGACCTGAAATCGACGATAACTTTTCTAGCGTCACCGGTGCTGTTCGATTCAAGTACTTGGATGAATTCACTCGGAGATAGACACAGTGATTCTACACGATGGTTGACTTGCTGCATCCAGGACCAAAATTTGTAGGATGTGCCATCGAAAGGTTCAATTGAATTCTTTATTAGATCTTTAGTGAGTAGTTGTTTAGCCAGGATTTCTTGGAGATTATTTGAAGATGTATTGTTATTTCCTGTCGCTGGCTCTCTGTGGTTTTCAAAAGAAGAATAATTCACTTTGCTTCTGTAAGGTGAACCTCTTCTACTTGACATCGGGCTGGTTTTAGGAGGATGGAAAGGTTTATATGGAAGCACTTGAGGATCTAATTTCCTCCCCACTGTAGCTTGAAAAGGGTTAGGGTATTCGAAAGGTGTTCTAAGATTTGACAAAGTTTTCCTAGGACCACGAAGTGGAGTATTTTTGTAAGGGCGGGGCTCGAAGGCACAATTATTTTCTGGTTGAATTGGTGACTTAGTTGATTCTTGATTAGCTTTCATAGTTTCATTTGATGGAATGTTTATCGGTTCTTGGTAAACAGAACTTTCTCTTGATGATTCACTGTTGACAGAGCTTGCTGTAACTGATTTGTTATCTGACGCATAAAAACAATTGTCTACATTTCTATTTACGTTGAGATTTAATGATTTAAATGAAGCTATGCTCTCTCTGTCATATTCACTAATGATATCTTGGTTGATATCCTCCAACAGCTTTTGAATAATGCTGAATTTTTCTTTAAACTCTGAATACATGTCATGTCTAAATGAATTAATCTCAGCTGCATCTTTTATAGCTCCATTCTTTAACAAACTACTAGAATATGATCTGCTAGCGCTTGAGTATTTAGCGTAACTGGATTTAAGATTAGTAACACTATTTCGAAGCTCTTCTGGATCTTCAATTCTAGCAACATTTACAGCTAAAATGTTGTGAAGTTCAGTGGTTGCCTCATCAAATTCTGTTTCCAGCATACTGAGAGGCTTTTGACGATTTCGTGCAGGCTCTGATGCCATTTCAAATTTCTAACGATACTCTCACCTCAAAAAGAAGACTCCTTGATTTACTGTCGCGGGACTCCGCGTTTCTGCCGAAGCCGTGTTGTGAATAAAACAGGTTCGGAGAAAAGCACATATATTGAAGACGTCTGTCTGGTGTACAGTAACTGAAATAACATTATTTATTTAGAAAAAGAAAAATGATCACATTATATAAAGAAAGAGTTTAACTAATAATACATTAATGATTTAATCGTTTAACCATTATTTACTAGGTATTATATATTAATATATAAAATATATTTAATACAATTTAACATTAAATACCGTAAAACCATTTTGAGAAATAGATTGGTCTGCCTAACAAATAGGTATTATTTTCTACGAATGAAGAGAAAATTAACAGTTTTCTATGAAATCTCTTTTAAGAAAGGGATACTACCTAATACAAAAACTTAGAAGAGATAAATGTAAATGAAGACTGAAATATTATCAATAATTATTAACGAATGTGATGATGAAACAAACTATTAAAGAATTAGGTATTTGACGTTATAGGTTCTGTTCTAGGCACAACTGAGTTAGGTATTTATACATTTATAAAGCAATAAAACAATGGAAAAATACAAATAAAAGTGAATGCTATCTATCTATTTGGATTATTTGATTTCTAAAATAACTTACATCAAGGTTGGGGTCTATACTACAGTATTTTGAGGTGAGGATTGTCAGGAGTTAGATGTGAGTACCTCTATAGCATAAGACTGGCACTCTGACTGAAACGACTTTACGTTGGTTAACATTTTCACTCTAGAATGAATTCAAATAGTACCTAATTGAAAAATGACCAAAATGTTTACATAACTATATAGCTACTAATGATAACTTAATATTTATCTGATATAAATAAAATATATATTTCCAGAACAATTTTATTCTTCAAAGCATCTTTTACTACACTGTTATTGCATAAAGAAGCATGATGATGAACTATGTAGTTAAGAATAAAGGGACTGCTAATAAAACCAAATATTATGGAATTGTATCGATAATGAGTGTATCTATTATTCTGATGCACTACAAATGAAAATTTGTTTTTGTCATACACTTTTTTAAGTTTTATCTTCAAAAAAGCCTTCTCAATATCAGCTAATAAACATATTTTGTTTGTTCGGAGATAAATCAGTAATCCCATGAGATCATTTAGCAAATTAATACCCTGATATGCAGCTTCATTAAGAGAAGGAAGTTTATTAGTTTTTAAAGAACAATTAAAAACTGGTCTAATTTTAGTAGTTACAGCTGAATCAGTCTTAACTACAGCTCTATGTGGAACCCATACATGATCTGAAGGATTAAATCCCACTTGAACTTTTTCAATGATACCCAATTGTAATTGCTGTTCAAACACTTTATTGTACTCATCATCAATTCCACTCCTCTTGTTCTTTTCACTAACCTGCTTAGCCAAATATCTAGCAAGATTGTAATTATGAGGTACCTTTTCTATTAATTCCTTCTTCCAAGGAAGTTCAACAAAGTACTCTCCATTTCTAAATTCAATAGCCTCACTGAAGCTACGAATCTGATACTCGTTATAGTCAGAAGTCTTTTCTTTAATACCTATAGATTCCAATGCAAAAAAATTCTCTAGTCCTTGTTCAACATTAGAAGTTTCAAAGACCTCTGTCAACGGGGAGAAATAAGAAGGAGCAGCATTCAAAACAAAATTAACTGATTGGTTGAATCTCTTACCACACTTCTTTTTCGATTTAGTAACTTCAGTTCCATTTTTTCTACTTGTAATTATATCTCTAACAACCCCCATCTCATTTGGAGGAGCAATATCAGAATGGGTATTTATGTTAGGTAGTTCTTCATAGCTAAAATTATTTAAGTATGATTTTTCATCTATGACTTTTTCAGGCAAAAGTAATTTCAAATTTCCTACAGGAACAAATCCATTTGCTAATCTTAGCATCTTGCCATTTTCCACTCTAGTATATTCAAAAACAGTGAATTCCTGTAATATATCATTTCCTATAATGCCTCCAATAACAATTTGATCATCCACTACTTTAGGATATTGAGGGCTAATAGGATATCTTTCTTTTAATTTATCAATCTTTTGACTCAGACCCCTTGATGACATTACCAAATTCAACCCTTTACAGGCAAATAGTTTAACTGACCTTTTCTCAGAATTAGGAAAAACCAAATCCATGAAACATTCCACACCATAAAACTATTGATTGTTCTTAAACAAGACTTTCCCTTTTCAATTTTTCCCACCAATTGAGAATCAATTAAGGAAAACTGAGAACCAGTATTTAACAGAAAATTAACTTTAGTAAGCTTACCCACAATACTTAGTATAAGACTTATCACAGGATTTAATGCCTGATCACTAGAGCCAAAGCTGTGCACTAGTCAAGCATTTGATTTGAATTCACTAACAACCAGTTTAGGATACATAGGAGTAGTATGATTATTTGATGACAAGTCATGGACTGAAAAGCTAAACCCTTGGTTTTTCCTGGGCAACTGGATTCTTGATGAGCTTTACTCAAACACCTGGAACAAATTTCCAGAGAACGAGCTCTTTGAATTCTATCGTAAAATGAGCTGTATTTCCTACAATGTAGAGTAGTATGATTAGTCATAAAACAAAGTTTACAAACTTTTCTTTCATTACCTTCCCTGGAATTCTGAAATTTAGGGCTAACACTTTTCAATGATCTTTCAGCTTGCCTCTCTAAACTTGAACTCTGGCTAGTTGATGAACTTCTCTTATTGCCCGAGTTATCCCCATACTTTGAATTTAGCTCTTCAACAGACAACATTTGAACAACAGAATCATAATTATCCAGAAAATCATCCAATCTGGGATAAAGGTTCCTGGTCAATCTGTTCAATTCTACAATAAAATAATTAGGAAGTTTATTCCTAATTAAAGTTGATAATAATACATCCCCTGAATTCTCTTCCCTGAAAGAAACATTCAACTTACTTAATTCCATTAGTTTGAATTTCAAGAATACAAAAAATTCTTTAATCTCACTTATTTTAGTCATGTTAGGATAATTGATTAATTTATTTATGGTCACATTTATAATCTTATCTCTATTCAAAAATTCTTCTGATAAGAGATTCCAAAGTTCATTAAAGGATACATTTTGTATGGACATGTTTTCCACTAACGCAAGTGCTCTCCCTTCCAAAAGTGACTTCAAATATAATACTGTAGTTTCTGGGAATCCTCCATACTTGACGTTGCCTTCATGGCATTCTCAAAAGAAGAAGCAAACTGAGTAAATGCAAAGGGATCAGAATCCGTAACACTGAAAGTGCTAACCTTTATTTCAGGCAATTTGAAAGTGAATGCCTGATGTTTCTGATCTCTATTAGAAGACTTAACATCATGCTTTAAACTTTCATTTTCCTGCTCTTTAACATGTCTTTTCCATTTTGCAATAGCACAATCAATATTATGTAAATAATTTATGCCTTCCTCCTGAAAATTTTCTATATCATCATCATGATATTCCAGATGGCTCATATGAATAAGAGTTTTCTCAAAATTAATCTTATATTCCGACAAATATCCATGTATTCTACTCTCAACTTGGCTAAGTAATTCTTGATTCAAATACTCACTTGATTCAACTAAATTAACAGTTTTTGTGATATTAGTTTTGTTAATCCTACATCTTAACTTGCTACTATGCATTAGTGAAAGCAAGCTTTTTTGGCTATTATCTTTCACATTAGTCTCACTACCACCAGATTCAGACTCAGTTGCACCAACTGGACGATCTGCACCATCATCTTCAACTGGAGATTTACCACCACGGCCTTTCCCAGACATGTTTAAAGTTCAGGTAGAACCGTGGGAGGTGTATTATAGGATAGGTTAAGGTACCTAGGTAAGTTACAACTTACAAGTATTTAGGTAGTATGTAGTAGTATCACCAATATGAGAAATTGATCATTTAGATACTAATACTATCACAGTCAGTAGCACAACTTGTTTGTTAGTGGTTACTAATCATTCAAACTTATACACATCTATAATCAAATTAACAATAACATAATCACCTGATTACTAACTCATGGGAATTGCTGTCACAGTGAGGTCTAACCTATAGGTTGGGCCATAACTGGTCGACCCGCCTCGAAAGAAAATTTAGTTTTCTAATTAATTATTTGGTAAAATTACTACGTACTAACAAGGAATATCATCTAATAAATGACTTAAGGGGCCTTTACACGAGCACTGGTCAGTGCCACTATTCACCACACTTTTTTCACCACACTGCCCACCAATTAGCTCAGTGCCTTTACACGAGCAGAATGTGCTTTGGTGGGCACTGACACTTTAGTATCGTGTTTAGTATCTAATATGCTATTAAACACTAACGCTGTTAGTGTTTTATCTTTATAATCTTCAGATTTTATTTTCCATAGGCATGTGTGCTCTTCAACTAGGCTAATGAAAGGGGTTGTGGATTGTCTGGCAATCGCTACTGACAGACAGTGGCACTTTGTGTTGAGCGTTCGCTCTCAGAGCGATAGCTTGGTCACCACCAAGTTTTGCCAAAAAGGGTTGGGCAAGTAGCAAAGTGGGCGTGGCATAGAGCACTTACCGTGTAAAGGCCCCTTAAGAGACACTCACCTCAATGTTAGAAAACTAATTTCTTCGGTCTTCTTCGAGGTAAGTTATTAAGTTTAAACCACTTGCTCTGCTCTCTTCGCCATGCCGTCATCTGAGTCGCTGTCTGTATTCCTTTTCGCCAGCCTCAAATTAACAGCAACACCACAGAGAAGGAAAAGAATTTTAGTAGGTCTACCCCTTTCAGCCACCCCGGAGGGAATGTCTCTTAGTTTTCAGTTTTAAGTTTAACTAATTTTACGACAAAGTATATCAAATGATATGTGTCTATGATATTACGAATCACAAAGTTTAAGAACTATTCACCTGTGTTAATATAACTAGTTCAGCGTCTATACTGACGGGTGGTGCGGAATATTCCAAAGAGGGCTTTGTTTTCTTAGGCCTAGTAGATACATTGTTTACAAACTTTCTAGCTTCGCGAGGGTTGTTACTATCGGTAACAAATATAAGGTGTGCGTGTGATGATGGTTGTTTAGAAATAAGATAATTTGTATTACAATTAAGAAGGAAATTTTATTTATTATTAAAGAGAATTAGGTTAACCTTAAGGAAGAGCATGCTGTTAAAATAAGATAATTAATATAATAAAGATAAGGTGAATTATGATTAGTATTTTATATTTAAGGATTATATATAAAAATGTATGACGTGAGTCACTACAATACTACCAAATGTAGAGTAGTTTACTTATCTAATGTGTGTGATAAATCTCGACCCTTGTCTGTCAGTCATAATACGGCTAATTATCCTGGTCCATCTCTAAATAGAAAACTGTCCACTGCATTAATTTCTATAAGATATGATAGAAAACTGTTAACCTATGATATTGTTAAAGCTTTCTTAGCCATTGAACCTTATCCTATAGATTCAAAAAGATTATGTTTTCTATGGGGAAATGATGTGTTAAATGGTGATTACTCTATGGTTGGTTACGTTATGAATAGACTGATGTTTGGACTTAGATGTTCACCTGCTATACTGATGTTAGCTCTTTATTATATTCTGATATTAGATACATCAAATGATTCGATTGAATTGAACCAACTAAAGAAATCTATGTATAGCATGCTATATATGGACAATGGAGCCATAGGTGCCAGTAGTACGGAGGAATTAGAATGGGCATTTGAAGAATTATTGGGTAATATTTTTAAGCCCTATAAGATTGACCTCCAACAATTCGCATCAAATGACTCTGCTTTACGAGATTTAATCCAGTCTGATAGTGTAGAAAAGACTATTTCGAATAAGTTACTGGGCATGCTGTGGAATGTAGAAGAGGATTCATTATCTACTGAAAGATTAAAATTAAACACTAATGCTACTACTAAGCGTCAGGTTTTGAGTTCCATAGCCTCTAATTTCGATTTGTTCTATATAAACTGTCCATTATTAAATAGAGCAAAGATATTCATGAATCATTTGCAAACTAATCAGAAATTGAAGTGGGATGATAAATTATCACCAGTTGATCTCAAAACGTGGCACAACATTTGTAATAAATTAAATTCCTCTCTTCCAGTTGCTATTCCGCGTTTCATTGGAAACAGAAACTCTGAATATGAGTTGCATATTTTCACTGATAGTTCTAAGGTGATGATTGGAGTTGTGGTATACTTGTTTTACCCAAATGATGGAAAATATAGTTTCATCACTGGGAGAAATAAACTAGTAGGCTCTAAATGGAATACAAAATCCATTCCTAGTCTTGAGTTACACGGTATTTTGTTTGGTGTTGAGACAGCATGTGAATTGTACCATGAACTTTGTTCAGAAACATGTGTTTTACCCATTAATATAAAGCTAATTAAATTGTTTTCAGATAGCTTAGTATGTTTAAATTGGGTACAAAATTTCTCTAGCAAGACGGAAAAGATGAATTAAGTAAGTGTATTTATCTTGAACAGATTAGAGAAAATAAATAAACTTTGTGAAATTAAACCAATTGAATTTGGTTATATCTCTGGAACACAAAATCCAGCTGATGTTATTACTCGACCCATGTCCAGTAAACAGTTTGTTAAATCTAATTACCTAACTGGAATCAGTAGAGAAGAGTTGAGAAATTTATCTAATGGAGATTTTCCTATGTTTGTTGTTCCTCATATTCTTACCTCAGCTGATATTGCAAGGGATGTTACCACTGATTATTTGACGCCTAATCGGGAAACATCATGCAGCCTTGTGACTAGTAGATGTTTCACGCCAATGATAGACTCTGATAAGTACTCCAGTTTCACTAGGGTAGTTAATGTTTACCGTAATGTTTTGAAGTTTATTAACTTATTAAAAGCTAAGCTGAAGTATTCTCTCTTATAGTGTTCTCTCTCAAGATTCCATAAAAGATTTTTCCTATCGTTTTGCTATCATGGAGGATCAGAAATTGAACTTTCCTGAAATTGTTGATTATTTTGATCATAAAATTAAGACTTTGAAGTCTATTCCTCTCTTGATTAGCCAGCTTAATATTTTTAGAGATGAATTTGGAATACTTAGAGTCAGAACTAAAATGCAGAGATGGTATGAAAATTCTAGGGATAACTATCCCATTTTGTAATCTAAGACTAGTAATATAGCTAAATTGATCATTCTTGAGATGCATACTAAATTAGCTCACTGTGGTGTTTATGCAACCTTGAGAGAACTGCGAAAACAATATTGGATTATTAACTGTTTTTCTGTTGTTAAGAAACATCTTAGATCTTGTACTCTGTGTCGAAGGTTTAATAACCGAACTTATAAGATAAATCAATCTCCTTATCGTGAATTTAGGTTGAGTGTTAATAATGTACCTTTCAGAAATGTGTTTATTGACCACCTGGGTCCCTTCAATGTCATTATTAACAATGCATCCTGTAAGATTTTTGATTTTCTCATGTCTGTGGAGTCGTGCAATTAATTTGCAAACATGTTCGAATCTTTCCACTCATGAGTTTTTACGAGCATTCCAATGTCATGTATTTAAGTACGGTGTACCTCAATTTTGCTCTAGTGACTTGGGTTCATCTATTGTTCAGGGTACAACTATATTATTTGACTTTCTTTCAAGACCTGATGTTTCAGATTATTTGTACAATCATGGTATTAGTCCTGTGAAATTTTCTCAGTATCCGAAGGGATGTAATGATTTGGGGGGATTAGTGGAATCATGTGTTAAGATGACTAAGCGATTAGTGTACGGAACTATTAGAAATAATGTCCTTAATTTTCATGATTTTTCATTCATCGTTGAAAGTACTAACAGTTCGGTAAATAAGCGACAAATTGCATTTCGCTCTGCTTTGCGAACTAACAATAGCGATGAATTCATACCTATACCTATTACGCCCGAGACATTGATATTTGGTTGAGAAATACCATCCATTCCAGTTATTCCTATGTTAACAGAGCATGATGACTTGAACGATCTTCCATATAGCTTAGATAATATTAATTCTCTCATTAAAGATAGCGATTTAAAACTCTCCAAATGTAATAAAATTTTGGTAGAGTTGTACAATGATGAATTTATTTCTAGGCTATCTTATCAAGCATCTGACAAACCTGGTCGTTATCAGTCCGTTAATAGTCAAATTATTGAAAAGGGTGACCTAATACTATTAAAGGAATCTCTATGTAAGCCAGGAAACTATCCGATGGGAACTGTTAGGGATACAGTCATAAATTCCTTGGGTGAAGTTAGGAAGCTGAAATAATGAAAGGTCGTACTCGCGAAATTGTTAGACGACATGTTACCAGTTTGATTCCTTATTTGAAGTGCTGTAAATATCAAACTAATACAAAGGATGTTTCTTCAGATTCCCATGGGGGCAGTCCTGGGGATATTCCTATCCCTGGAAAAAGAAGAGCACCACGTGCAGCTGCTGCTAGATGTGCCGAGAGAAATAAAAGACTGATGGAGGAAAATGCTATTTAGATTTCCATCAGTCAGTTTTGTACATATTGTATATATTTGTTCTAATAACTTAATGTTCTTCAAAATTTAATCTTGTTTACTAACCTTTATTATTTATTGTTCTATGTTCTTACTAACCCTATTCAAATTATTGATATATTTTCTGAATTTTGTATATATGTTTGTTCGATTTCTTAATATTCTTGTTAACAAATCGAACGGTTTTTGGGGGAGTGTTGAGAATTTCATATGGACAAATTAATTATAAATACTCTACTACTATCATCTTTACGAGTATGCCTTCATTCTTTTTTTTCTTTGCACCATAAATTTGAGTCCAGTGATATCTCCACATTCCCCAATATTTTCAAACCTTTATATTTCTATTAAAGATTTGAGCTAGTGAATAAGCGAGATGATACAGGCAGTTCCAATTTAGCCATCACTGTGTCAACATCAAAACCTTGCTGCCTAAGTGATGTGCTTCACCTCACCTCACCTAGATTGATGTGCTTTACCGTGACCTAACCCTATGTCTCGCTACTAAACCTCTCCCAAGGAGACAGCAAAGGGAGGATGTGCCAACCACCGTGATGTAGAACGAGAACACTGTTTCCGTGTATGATGCTCCTACAGACCAGAACAAGAGAGCTAGTACACCTACCACAATGCTATGAAGCGGTGTCCCAAATCATCAGTATTATAGGTATCTAAATATTTATGGTGCAAACCCTATCATAAACTCTCTCAGTGAACCTATAAATTAAACCTGAATATTTTCCTTTTCCTCTTCAAATTCGTCCATATTTGTTTCATATATCTCTCCATTCTCCAATTTTATTAACTCTTTACAACACTTAAGTCCTTTGTATTTGAAATTTACTAAATCTTTTAACGAAGATTTAGAGTAATATTTTAACTCTTGAAATTAGTATATTTAAATTGAAATTGAATTGAGATTTGTGCTTTGATAAAAATCAGGCAATAAAAATATATTAAATTAAAATTATATTAAATTAAAGTTATATTAAATCTAAATTAAATTTGAATTAAATTGAGATTGGATTCATAATTGTTTGAATTACCTTTATAAATTTTCTATTTAAAGAGTCATTTAAATTCTATTCATCTAGGTTTAATTCTATATTTTTTCTTATTCATATTTTTCAATATTGTTTCTCTATATTATCTGGTTCTTGAAATAGGAACGGGTCTGGACACGGGTGGAAGAAGATCTATCAAGCCATACACCTTATTCTAAAAATTCCTTGTCAAAATGAACCTTGTAGTGTATCAATTTATAAATACACTTTGAATATTTATTTTCTTTCCATCCCCCGTTTCCTCATAGACTTTTTTCAAGAAGCTCTAATGTGCTCAACTGAGCTCTAATGGGCTTTTCTGAGCTCCAATGGGCTCAACAGCTGAGCTCTAATGGGCTCAACTGAGCTCTAATGGGCTCAACTGAGCTCTAATGGGTTCAACTGAGCTCTAATGGGCTCAACTGAGCTCTAATGGGCTCAACTGAGCTCTAATGGGCTCAACTGAGCTCTAATGGGCTCAACTGAGCTCTAATGGGCTCAACTGAGCTCTAATGGGCTCAACTGAGCTCTAATGGGCTCAACTGAGCTCTAATGGGCTCAACTGAGCTCTAATGGGCTCAACTGAGCTCTAATTGGCTCAACTGAGCTCTAATGGGCTCAACTGAGCTCAACTGAGCTCTAATGGGCTCAACTGAGCTCAACTGAGCTCTAATGGGCTCAACTGAGCTCTAATGGGCTCACCGGTGTTACTTTATCGTTTCCCTCTAACGAAACTGTTGATTTAATCAATGTGAGAGTGCTTGTTTTGGTGAATGTGTGAGTGCTGTTTTTTTTTGATATATGTGAAGCATGTGACCATTATAACTCTGTATAAAATCTTGCTTAGAAATTGAACTCTCTTACTTCCGTAATATATTATAGGTAAGCTAGCTCCTTTCTTTGAAATATAATTTGTTTGTTTTTCTTAATATCCCGGCCGGATAAATAATTTGTACATGTACTATTTTTTTTTTGTTGATTAGAATACCTAATAAAATTCGTGCCTATTACCTATTTGTTTTAGTAGTTCATTGATTTGGAGTTAATTAGAATAAAGTTTATTCAGACCAGTATTTTTCCCACTACAACACTGACATTCGAAACGAGTAAAAGGTGGGAGTTTTTCTTTATAATTAATCAATTATCATATTGCTAAATTTAAGTTTAGCAAAAAATAATTAATATTTCGGTTAGCGGTGTTGCAAAATGTGTACGATTATAAATGATAAAAACTTAATAGAAAAGAAAATGTTGCATTATTTTCAATAATAAATAAAATCTTGTTGCATTAGTTTCAATAATAAATAAAATCTTGTTGCATTAGTTTCAATAATAAATAAAATCTTGTTGCATTAGTTTCAATAATACATAAAATCTTGTTGCATTAGTTTCAATAATAAATAAAATCTTGTTGCATTAGTTTCAATAATAAGTGGAATCTTGCTACATTAATTTTAACTTGTCAATGAAGGATGAACGCACAGTGAAAATTTTCTTTACACAAGATTCGAATGCTTATGTATTCATTTCGGTATTATTATCAAAGACTGAAATATTTATTTTTAGTTTGTCCCAGTGTAAATTCTCTTTGGATAAAATTCGAATATTTTTGTATTCAGTTCGGTATTTATATTTATAGAGTAAAATATTTTTCTAGTTTATAAATATATTGTTAATATATTACGTAGTTGCAGTTTTCCCACAGTGGCAATCTTCCCAGTGGCTCTCTTCCCAGAGTCCGTTTTCCCACAGTGGCAATCTTCCCAGTGGCAATTTTCCCATTGGCAATTTTCCGCGCACGATCACAAAGTTAATTCGGCTCTGTGTTCATCTTCTCGCAGATTTCATTAAATATGCCTGTTAAACTATATGAAATATGTTAGGATTCGCACATTAATTTCTTCACGCATGATTAAATAGGTTTTTGAACGACGAGATGGAAACTAAATTGATCTCCTACGATAGACGACTAAAATTTGAAACAGTAAATTAATACAAACCCCAAAATCGAATGAATAAAAAATATGGAAGGGATAACGGGAAGGGTTGGGTAGAATCCGATGTACAGTCACTTCCTAGTGGTGGATTATGGGTTCTGTATTACATAAGGTGAGAACAACAGTACGAATTTACTTCAATTCATAACTTCTGTTACATATAAAAAGAGGTCTAATATATATATATAGGGGTTCGGCAAATGAAGATTTTTGTTTCGGTATATATTTTGTATGTAAGAACTACATTTGATTAACATTTCTAGTACCTGGTCATATAATATTTCCATTAACTTATATATTCAAGTAATTGAAGCATTATACTATTTCTCATATTTTCAATTATTCACTTTTCTTTTATTGCCTTTCGGCAAGTGAAGATGATATATTTCGATTAAAAACTAATTTATTACGGTTAACTAGGCCTATATTTTTCAAATTAACACCCGGCCTATATAAAATTCATAAATTATTAACAGAAAGAAATTTGCACATAAATACTATTAATTCTCATTTTCAAATCAATTTCGGCAAGTGATGATATTGACTGATTGAACTGAAATTTCGGAAACCATTTTGATACCGTTTGGCAAAATTCCCACACTCGGCCTATAATGATTTCGAAAAAAAGTGCAAAAACGACCAATTCCGGTCCACACTATACGGCCCACATTCTGCTTACCGTCACTATTGGAGAGGACTTTCCTTCCTTAACGTTAATATTGACACTCACATTGGAAACTCACATCCACAGTCAACGGGCAACTGCACTCTCTCAAAAAGTGAATCTTTGAGAGTGTTCACATTTGAAAAGCGCATGGCGGACAAATCGAGGCAGTCCCGTCAGTGCAAGAGGACTCAGTTGGTACTCAGAATAGGTATCAAGTACATTAATAGAGTAGAACAGGTATAATATATAAATACATTAATAGAGTAGAACAGGTATAATATATAAATACATTGATAGAGTAGAACAGGCATAATATATAAATACATTAATAGAGTAGAATTGGTAAAATATATCAATACATACATACAGTTTTAAAGGTATAAATACATTAAAAGAGTTGAATAAGTATGATATGCATTAAAGATTTTCTTCAGGCTCCGGGAAAAAATTAGTTTATTACATAGTATTATGTAATTCAGGTCTACAATCATTATTCTGCAAACCGCATATAATTCGGTTAATTTTATATTTTATTATTTGATCTTAAACTTTCCAATATTCTGTGTTCAACAATTAATATAGGAATCGCTAACATGACGCAGAACTCTTTGTTTTGATTTCATTTTTTTTAAACAAACTATGTGTTTTCGGCGTTCGTTTAAGATAATTATTTTTTTCCCGAAGTATATAAACGTTTCTATAATAAGTTTATCCAGTTCTATACCTTTTCACGAATATTAAATGGATTTTTTATATCTACATAATACCTAATTGACTTTCATTTTTTTTTTTCGGACTGAAAAATAGCAAGTCGGAAGTAAAATAGGTATTCTATAGAGTTATGATTACAAAAATCTTCAAAGCTTATAAAATTGAACGAATGCTATCAAATTTCATGGGGTTTGCAGAAAAATTATAAAGAAACATTACCTTCATTGATTAGAGTAATAAAAAAAATTGGTTGGAGGGGACCGTAAAAAAGTGGAATAGGTTACTCAAATTGGCATCAATGGACTTACTGAGTGCCGAAAGGAATAGCCAAGGTGAATGTTGAATTGAGCCACCAGTTGTCCGCTAGTTTGCTCGTGAATTATGCATTTGCCTCTTGTTTCAGCACTCAGAGTGTGCAAAAGAGTCTCAATGTAAACGGGACTTTAAGAGTCACTACCTAGCAACATCTGATCACCAGTTTGCCCTCGTACCGTCTGGTACCACCTTGTTAATGATTTATCAGTTATGTGCTGAAAATTCTTTCGAGTAAAAAGCTCACCCGTTTAACTTCATGTTCAGAGAGGTAGCTATCACAGGTGAAAGGTAGTTTTAAGAGGAACTTCTCTGATGGGTGTTTTTGGACATGCTAAAAATTTCGGAAGTAAAGGTAAGAACAACTGAAGTGGATACAGCGTTACGAATTACTATTATTATTTGGGTTGTGACAAGAAGCTTTTTAAATATTAAATCTTTAGAATATCATAGACGTAACAAAATGATATGGTATCGAATACTCTATACCGCTGAATTAGAACGCCTCAATAGTTTTTAATTCTCCATGTCCATAAAATTTTCAGAATCTGTGATTTTAAAAGCATATTGTCACAACCTTAATTATTATGCCGTATCATCCCATAACTCATCATTTAATACAAAAGCGACCAAGAGCAACCTCAGTTGACCAAACATACACACCTAATTTATAGACATGAAAAAGCTACCTCCAGTCTTTACGGTTTACGTAGTCACCTCGCTGTAGAGCTATTAAACAAATGAAAAAAATCCGTTCTATTGAATAAAAATATTTTACTATAATTCATATCATTTTAATAGGGACCATCGAACATAAAACTATAATTACGCTACAAATGTATTGCCCTGATATGTTTAAAAAATTACATCCAATAAAATATACAGGACATAATTCAAATTCCTAATTTTTATTAGGTATGTATATGATTGAAAAAGTACAGTAATACTCCTCTATAGTGAACTTCAACTAGTTCACTATAGGAGTATACTCTACTATAGAGTATTTAAGAGATAAATAGAAAAGTAGTCTTTTCATGGTAGACTATACAAAAATATATTATATTTCTTTTTCAAATAAATTTATTATACAGGGTTTTTCATTTCTCAGATTCATAGAAAACTTATAGTTATTTGTGGCAGATTAAACTAAATATGTTCACTACGTCTACGGAAGTACGTTTACTATACGTTATATACTGTACTATGGTATATGGTTCACTATACAGGAGTTCACTATAAAGGAGTTCTACTGTATATTCATACATTAATATCAAATGAAAATTGAAGTACATTAAGTATTTTTTTAATATCGTTTTAATTTGGTACCGTTGAACAGTAAACTAAAATTATTACGCTTCGTGAAAATAAAATAGAAAAAAAAATGATTTTCCGTTTGAACAGTATACATAAGGGTATAATGTATAATGTTAAACGTTAACACTTGTATAATATAAAGTATATTCAAACTATGAATACCAAATTACAGTGAATGACATTTAGATTTTCTACCAATAATGGTGGGAGTAGAAATAACCTTTTTTTTCAATCCCAAAGTCAAGTTTATAATCAAGCAGGTAGTAAAAGTGAATGTTCATCATAATAGATGGTTACGCATTAGGCTTATAGGTATCACATTTCTACCTAGGGAACAAAGAAACCTGTATCTTATTTTCATCTCCAAAATATTCAAATTCATTTATTATATATGCCATACCTGTCTGTCTTATTGGAAAAGCAAAATTTAAATAATTAAATTGTCAAATTAAAATTGCTAAACCACAACAGAAATATTTTTAATTGAAATAAAAAAAGCATAAATTGAACGAAATAATTAAATAGAGTGAACTATATATGAAAGTTTTGGCCGTTATTTAAATGACGCTTCCACAACTCCTAAATATTTCATCGTCTTATGTAACGTAAGTTCCTAAAAATTACGATTTTTATGAGGTGGTCAGGTAAGAACTGGGGTATGTTGGGTTTCCGATAGGCTCTGCATTTTCGATCATGGAAGAAATGATTAATTCAACATTTATTTTAATTCGTATACAAATTTCCTGCCACTGAAGATGCATATAAATTAAGATTGCATTTCAAATAGCACCGTCAATTTCATTTTCTGTTTCAAATTTCAATTGAAATTAAAAAATTTACTTTTATTTATAAATTTCAATATAAATTATAAATTTCAATTTCAATTATAATTTTCAATTTCAATTATAAATTTCAATTTAAATTATAAATTTAAATTTAAATTATAAATTTAAATTTAAATTATAAATTTAAATTTAAATTATAAATTTAAATTTAAATTTAAATTATAAATTTAAATTTAAATTATAAATTTAAATTTAAATTATAAATTTCAATTTCAATTATAAATTTCAATTTAAATTATAAATTTAAATTTAAATTATAAATTTCCATTTAAATTATAAATTTCAATTTAAATTGTAAATTTAAATTATAAATTTCAATTTAAATTATAAATTTCAATTTAAATTATAAATTTCAATTTAAATTATAAATTTCAATTTAAATTATAAATTTCAATTTAAATTATAAATTTCAAATTAAATTATAAATTTAAATTTAAATTATAAATTCAAATTTAAATTATAAATTTCCATTTAAATTATAAATTTCAATTTAAATTGTAAATTTAAATTATAAATTTCAATTTAAATTATAAATTTCAATTTAAATTATAAATTTCAATTTAAATTATAAATTTCAATTTAAATTATAAATTTCAATTTAAATTATAAATTTCAATTTAAATTATAAATTTCAATTTAAATTATAAATTTCAATTTAAATTATAAATTTCAATTTAAATTATAAATTTCAATTTAAATTATAAATTTCAATTTAAATTATAAATTTCAATTTAAATTATAAATTTAAATTTAAATTATAAATTTCAATTTAAATTATAAATTTCAATTTAAATTATAAATTTCAATTTAAATTATAAATTTCAATTTCAATTATAAATTTAAATTTAAATTATAAATTTCAAATTAAATTATAAATTTCAATTTAAATTATAAATTTCAATTTCTATTATAAATTTCAATTTAAATTATAAATTTCAATTTAAATTATAAATTTCAATTTAAATTATGAAATTCAATTTAAATTATAAATTTAAATTTAAATTATAAATTTCAATTTAAATTATAAATTTCAATTTAAATTATAAATTTAATTTAAATTATAAATTTAAATTTAAATTATAAATTTCAATTTAAATTATAAATTTCAATTTAAATTATAAATTTCAATTTAAATTATAAATTTCAATTTAAATTATAAATTTCAATTTAAATTATAAATTTCAATTTAAATTATAAATTTCAATTTCAATTATAAATTTCAATTTCAATTATAAATTTCAATTTCAATTATAAATTTCAATTTCAATTATAAATTTCAATTTCAATTATAAATTTCAATTTCAATTATAAATTTCAATTTCAATTATAAATTTCAATTTAAATTATAAATTTCAATTTCAATTATAAATTTCAATTTAAATTATAAATTTCAATTTTAATTATAAATTTTAATTTTAATTATAAATTTCAATCTAAATTATAAATTTCAATTTAAATTATAAATTTAAATTATAAATTTAAATTATAAATTTAAATTTAAATTATAAATTTAAATTATAAATTTCAATTTAAATTATAATTTATTTTTATTTATTTATTAAACTCAACACAAAGCAAATTACAGATAATATCAAATGGTATAAAATGAGCAATCCCGTATAAGTTAAAAACTTGAGGGATAAAAGTATAAAATAGGGATAGTAAGAATAGTTAAAAAGTTACATTTGGGTTATTTACAAAGTAAGAAAATAGTTGACTAGTTAAAAAAAATCATTTCTACATAAAATCATCATGGTATTTTTCCATAATAAAATCTTTGTACAGCTTTTTAAAAGAATAATTAGAAATTTGTAATGTTAAAAAAGTGGGGGATTCATTAAAAAGCTTGATAGCTTGGAAAATAGTAGACCGTTTTTCTACTTCTAGTCTAACTGGAGGTAAAATAAATTTAAAAGTTCGTGTATTATAGTCATGCTGTGGTAAGAACTTGATAAAATACCTACCTAACAAACCAACATCATCATATAAAGCGCATCTAATAAATTTCAATAAAAAATAATTACAAAGGTCCTCAAATTTTAAAAGTTTAAGATCGAAGAACATTTTACTTGTAGAAATTAAAGGAACATGATTGACATTGTGTTTCACTTTTAAGATAATTCGTAAAATTTTATTCATTAAAATTTGTATTCTATTAATATGAACAGGGTAGGTTTTTCCATAGATAATAATGGACTGGATAACTATTGAGTAGGCAAGAGAATGGTAAATTGTAAGAAGAGCAGGTCTATTGAGGTAAGGTGAAGCTGCATAAATACTGCCTTGGATTTGGCTGAGTCTATTACAAATATGGGTACAATGGTTAGAAAATTTGAGTTTGTTGTCAATAAAAACTCCTAGGTATTTAAAAACCTCCACCCATTCAAGTAAAACATTATTAAAAAATACAGGTGGATAAGATGCAGGATGGGAGGGAGAGAATAGCATTAGTTTAGTTTTCGCAGTATTTGGGGTTAATTTGTTCATAGCTAAAAACATCTCAAGTTTCTTGATAAAATTAACTAGTTTAAAAGTAGCTTCATTAAAATCAGATCCAGCAAAGTAAAATACAGCGTCATCAGCAAACAGGGTACATTCAATTCCTAGGTTTTTACTAAAGTTACATATGTCATTGATAAAAATGTTAAAAATTGTCGGCGAAATCACCGAACCTTGGGTGAGACCTACATTAATAGTTCTAAAAGTTGATTTAAATTATAAATTTCAATTTAAATTATAAATTTAAATTTAAATTATAAATTTAAATTATAAATTTAAATTGAAATTATAAATTTAAATTGAAATTAAAATTTAAATTTAAATTATAAATTTCAATTTAAATTATAAATTTCAATTTAAATTATAAATTTCAATTTAAATTATAAATTTCAATTTAAATTATAAATTTCAATTTAAATTATAAATTTCAATTTAAATTATAAATTTCAATTTAAATTATAAATTTCAATTTAAATTATAAATTTCAATTTAAATTATAAATTTAAATTTAAATTATAAATTTAAATTTAAATTATAAATTTAAATTATAAATTTAAATTATAAATTTAAATTATAGATTTCAATTTAAATTATAAATTTAAATTTAAATTAGACATTTCACTTTAAATTATAAATTTCACTTTAAGCTATAAAATTCACTTTAAATTATAAATTCCACTTTAAGTTATAAAATTCACTTTAAATTATAAAATTCAATATAAATTTTAAATTTCATTTTAATTTTCAAATTTCACACTTAATTTAAAAATTCACATTTGATTTAAAAATTAACTTTTGATTTCAAGTTTTCTCAGCAAAGTAACATTTTAGAAAACAGTAGAGACTAAAATCGTATATTTCGTCTATTGTAAGTTAAAGATTAACAAAGATATGTATTATACTGTGTCCAAAGATTATCCCTTTTTTTAATTAGTATTTTTAATTAGTTTTGAGATCATTCTTTCCCGTGTCATCGTAGCTACACAACATTTGACTGATCAGGTCAGTAGGTACTATCATCATGATAGTACCTCTACTAATTTAAAAAGTAAGAAACATTTTAGATATATGGATTTAGGTGCACCAAAACACATCAGAATGTTCGTAGCTTCTCATATATTAAAAGGGTTCTTTAATATTAACATGGAAAAATCTTTTAATTCCAGTGATAAGAATAAGTTACCGGTTTGGAATAGTTCTATCCTAGAAAGCCAATCACAAGACAGCATCGAATCGTGTGGGCGTAACTTTAAACCACGGAAGGAACCGGAAGGGGGTGGAGCTAATTTTCAGAGAGTCCTGTTCGAAATACTTCTTCAGAATCATAACAGGACAGGTGTTGAGCAAGAAGGTGGTCAAGAAAATAGTACCTAACCTACAATTTGTAATCGAATTTAAAATTGGTGGATTCAAGTTAAATTTTTCTTTGTAAAATTTATTTTCGTCAAGATTGTTTTTTTTTTCTACTGAAGATTAGACAAAATGGGCAAAATAATGAAGAATAAAAGATCATCCTCTTCTGGTATTAAGAGGAACGGAAAGAAAATGCCAGTTAAGTTTTTTACTCCGCGTTATGATGAACTTACCTACTCAACTTATTTGAATGAAGAAGTTAAATTAGATGGAGATATCTCGTATGATATGCAGCAGTTAGAACTGTCTACTGATGAATATCTGAATGACGATTCAGTGAAACAGAAAACACCTAGTGGACACTTCTCCGATAACCCTGAAGCTTGCGTGAGTACTTGATATAGGATAGGTTCATAGTTAGCGAACAGTTCACATATTCTATACTGTATGTAAACAATGATAGCTAAATATTATAATATATTTGGAAATGTTATTTACTACGTTGGGATTCTTTTGGTTATTCTCTTCGTAACTAAATGTTATTTTCACTGTTTGTGATTGGAAAATTATTTTCAATGTTTTTCTTTTATTGCTTTGGATGGTATTGACACTATTAAACAAATGTGCTTTGTGTGTGCTGTCATCTGGGTTTCAAAGTGGTAAATAGAAACATAACTCTAAAATTATATTTGAGATATAGTAGAATTCCTCTGTAATAAACTCATGCGGTCCTGTGTAGTGAATCATCCTGATTAGTAGACTCCTGTATAACGAACTTACCTCTGTAGTGAACATATTGATGGTGATTCTAGGACAATAACCCCCGCGGTCAAAAACCCCCGTGCAAATTACCCCCCGGACAAAAAAAAAATTAATTCTTGGAAAGTCTCCAACAGACTGGCGACTCTGACCTCACTTTGTAACCAGGCATTGATTAAATTGTATTTCCATGATTTTATTTCTTAATTGTCATTTATAGGAACTAGAGTTTAGCAAATAACTAGCACTGGTTCAGGCTGCTTAATTGATAGCATATGTCCAAGACCCAATATTTTATAGATAAGTAAAAGAAGTGAACAATAAAAACACACCTGAATTTCATCTATATATTCAACATGGAGGTTAAATCGCCACTTTTGATTTTCTTTTACACGAATCTCTTATATAATGACTTTAAGCATCTCGATATTTGCATGCAAATACGAGGAATTATGAACCGATCGGTTACAAACAAGAAATGTGACGACTTAGTAACGTAATATTTGTGCGTCGTCTACTTGTTCCATATACCTTAATGTTATTGTACCCTTATAGATATCTATAGAAAACACTTGTTCTTATATTATATCCCTATAGTCGATGACATTTATATTCATAATCATTGTAAATCTTTACTAATATTTACTCTATTTTCAGGGTGAAGATGAAATGATCAAGAAATGTTTCTTATGCTTTAACCAGATATTAGTTACCCCAAATCCCGTGAACACTTGCGGCTGCACAATCTACTGCGATTGTTGCACAGATATCATCCTTAAATTTTGTGGAGAAGAACAGTAAGTTTTCTAGTTTAAAAATTTTGTTAATATTTAATGTGATCAATAATATCAAATAAAACTAATGACATATTGTAAGCCAACACTAGGTCAGATGTTGATAATTAAACTGTATTGAATAGTTTTTCACCAACAGTATAAAGTTATTCGAAATCATTTCAATTAGTTTCGTATTTGATATTATATAGAATTAGAATAATAATTTTAAGAGCATATTTTCACAGCCAGTGTCATTAGAAATATATATGAAGAGATTAGTCTTCAGATTTGTAGATATTAAACTCAATAGCTGTACTTAGATATTATAATTTTAATAAGAACTATTTAAAAGATAATCTATATTTAAAAGAAATATAGATTATGTAGTTACTAATTCCAATTCATTAAAAATATAGCTTTTAATTTGAATACAGACAGGACCATCTATTACTACCAAAATCGCAACTCGACTTATTTCAAATGGTAATAAGTGCAGGGTATCATACTCGCATCATTATATAATTGTAACTCCTTAATCATTCCATTTTCTATGAGTTAGATTAAAAAAAATGTTTTAACGGTTCATCTGAGTCTAAGCGTATAATGAAACGATGAAAATTCTGCAAAAAAAAGTTTAAGGTATTGATTAAAAGTATAAAAATTCTATCATAGATTAAATTATTCTCACTCATTATATTAGTTTGATACTTTTATTTATTTCATTGTTACATTGAACCAACTGTTATTATGGTTTGAAAAAATATTTTGGTAGTAGGGTAAGTTTTAAGCTATTGGACGATTCCACATTTCCGAAAAATTAAGAAAGAAAATATTATAATAATCATTTAATCAATATTTAAATTTGTGTCAATGATACCAAGTTTGAAATAAGCTATGGTTGAATTTAACTTTGAAGTCTCATAATTTGAATATACGCTAATTGCTATAAAACTACTCTCTTTTATATACTAACTCATAAAAAAATGAAATATATAATAGGTTACCCTTATATAAAAACGTGATTCATACCCCGATCTTACCATCTTACCATTGTTGTAGGAGTGGAGGAGTAATAAATGTAATCTCGAATTATAATGTAAAATTAAAAATGTATCTTATTTGATTTTCAATATGAATGTAGGTTCTAATTAAAATATTCAATGAAAATGTAGTTTTTAATTTGAATATTCAATGAAAATTTAGTTTCTTTCTAAGATTCATGTCGCCCAAGTAAACTAACTACAATGAGTTGATATTTAATTAATTTAAGGAAACTAAAATATACATTATCTAAATTTTTTCTTTAATATTGAAGAAAATAGGTTGAATATTTTGAATGTTCACAAATTATTAAATTGTTGTCTGTGCGTGATCATATTTCGGAAATAAATTCATTTAATCTGAAACAGATAGTAATCTTCTATCGAAAGTCTATACTATTTCTTCAATAAAAGCTAATTACTGAATCTTTCTCTCCAGATTCTGCTTGCTCTGCAAGTATCAGCATGTATTCAATAATATGGAGTGGGAAGAGCAGAAGAAGAACATTAAGACAATAAGGAAGCTGATGCTTTATTCAAATAATCTCGACATAACCGCCTTAAATGAAACTAGTTTCATGACAGGAAAGTTGGCATTTATGTTCTATCCCCCTTTTTTATCGTTCGATGTAGTCGGCGATGGCCATTGCTTGTTGCATGCTTTCGCCCTAACATATTCCCGTACAAGGAATATATCAGGACGCACAAGTGCCATAAATACTCTTACGTTACAAAAAATGTTGATATCCGAGTTCCTAAACAATAGTTTAGAGAAATTTGACTTCTTGCCGGAAGAATCAAAGAGGAACTATTTTTATCAGATAAAAAGATTTATTTTTTACAAAGACTATAATAATGATATTGTAGATATAGTTCCGCTCGCACTTGCCAAGCTTTTTAAAGTTAATCTAACCATTGGCAACATAATTGGTACGGTGAATATTTTGAATTTTAGAGAAGGTGAACCACACGACGAATTTTTAAAGCTAGTAAATTTAAGAGAACATTATTATGCGCTACTACACCCTGAACATGATAATGTTGTTGGTCTCATAAAAGCAATTAATAACAATAGTAATTTCATGGAAGATAAGAGTATCGAACAATCGGCTGATATTGAAGATTCAGTTAATATCGAAGAATAGGTTGGTAAGAATGATACTTTCAATTTCGATAATGAAATGAAATTGACTAGATTCCGATGAAGATGGAACTTTATTTGCCAAAGATTTGTATAAAATAGATAACATTTCTATGATATAATTAAGTGTTATTTTAATGTATAAGGTGTAGCTTTCTTTTATACATTTTTCACCAGTTTGGTAAATGTAAATTTTGACTTTATAATGAAAATTCAATTCATATCAATTGGTTGTTTCCAGTTTTTTTTCATCCAATATTCGTACCCTAGACTATTTTTTAATGGTTTGTGGTATATAATTGGCAATAAACCTGTACATAAAACTTAAAATGATTCTGTATTATTTGTATAGGTACGTCATTTATAGGTCTGAAGTTATGGATGGATGTATAATTGTATATATACTCTGAAATAAATATAAACTTGTCTATTATATCTTTTTTATTGGATCCTGTCTAAAGTTATTTGATTTTAAACTAGTGAAAAGAATTGGTGCAACAATCATGCTACTTCAAACAGTGTATGTTTTTTAACACTACTTGAAGTTTTAGAAGATAGTCCTAGGTTATGCTCTTCTTCTACGATCGTCTTGGTTTTTTGTATTTCTTGTGAATAAAATTTCATTCAGATGTCAGCACCCGTGGCCGGTAAATTCCACCGCGGAAAGCTCAACCAGGAAGATTCCACCATTTCGAAAAAAATATACAAATAACCCGTGTATAACACTGCTAAATTTACCTTCTTGATTCTATCAACAGAAACACTAAAGTTCAGATTTTAATATTTGACACAAAAATAAAGCTTTATTAGGTTTATATTCATTATTGAAAAGGTTAATATTAAGCAGCATAATGACAAGCAAATTGTTAGTGTCATTTCTTTAGTCAATTTAAATTAGCGACTTGCTGAATAGAATTATATTAATATGTTGCATAGCTAAACAAACTCTGTACGTGTAATGATTTCTATACCTTTGTGAGTTTTGAATTTATGATTTTTTTACGTGTGTCTGTGGTTTCAGGTTGAAGCTAGTTAATGTACCTCAATTTACCTGCATAACTCTATGTTTAAAATTTAGTTCAAACACATTTTATTTAAACTTTATTTTGTATTTTTTTTCAATAGACCTTATTAAACATTTTCAGAAAGTTTCAGCTTTGAAATTTTCTGTTTTTTATTTTTAAATTAAAATATATCGATCATATTTTAAAAAATTATTTCGGTAGCTACGTGTCAAATTTATTTTTTAATTCCACCTTTTATCGTCGCTGATTTAAATTGAAATATGTATTGGTACATTTAAAAACTAGGGTGATAGATAATATATATAAATAAAATTTATGTTACAAACAAAATATTATCCTTAATTTCAGTTTCAACATATATATGTTTAAAGGAGAATCAAACGGAATCTAAATTGTTGGTCACTAAGGCAGTGGAACTTTATTGTTGAATTTACACGATTTGAATTTTATTAGAAATTTAATTGATTCATATTCAAAAGATTGTTTAATCTGTCTATTATTTCGTATGTTCGCCTTACCTCATCTCGTATGCCTTGACTTGACATAACATATTCTTATAATTTCTTAACTTTTTAACATGAAATGTTATTCGGTTACCACCAAAACACATTTTTCTTTTAGCCCTTTAGCGACCAGGTGGACACTCGTGTCTCCTTTCATATAGTAGTCCCATAGGACCAACTGGTCATATGTGTCCTCTTCAATTCTTTTTTATAAATTAAAAATAAAAAAATTCTCATTAAATGACTGATGTCTAAACTCAAAAAAAGTTGTCAAATATTTTATTCAAAGTCAGAAAACAAAATAAAAGTGGCTCGCTAAAGGGTGAAATCCAGTATTATGCGGTGGAATCTTACGCAGTGGAATTTTCCGGCGGTGGAATATTCCGTGGTGGAACTTTCTGTGGTGGAATTTTCCGCGGGGGAATTTACCTAGATCCGTCAGCACCATGTCCTTTTGCTCAGAGCAGATACTTCACTAATGATATACCGAATTATGAATTTATAAATATAATATTTAATTTAAGTTGTATAACTTTTGTATAATAATAATATTCTATTGTCAGTAGTGAGAAGAATATATTAGTGAAAAACTTTATGAAAATTAGAAACTGTTCTGTGCAATTGTATAGTATGCAATTTTATGCATATTATTGCTTTACCGAGCTGTACATATGTCGTTATTGGAAAAGCAGACGAAAGGAAATATAAATTTCAAACTTGTTTCTCTAATAATCTTCTATACTATAATAAGAGCCGCGTCCGTCTGTCCGTCCGTGTGTCACAAAATGAGTTAAACAGTCATTTTATCAACAGCGCCTCATAGGCCCCCTTCACACCTGCGTTTCTCAACGCCGCGTTAGAAATACTGCCCATGGCAAAAAGTTTAGCTGCAATTAATTTTAACGGAGCCCTTCACACTTGCGTTAGAAATATGCAGCGTTTTTTCTAACGCAAGTGTGAAGGGCTCCGTTAGAATTAATTGCAGCTAAGCTTTTTGCCATGAGCAGTATTTCAAACGCGACATTGAGAAACGCAAGAGTGAAGGGGGCCCTAAAGTTGGTATAAAAAAAGAAAAATCAAAGAAACACTAATAATTTACTGCGCTATCATTGTTACGAGAAGTTGCAACAAAATTATTAATTGAAGATATAAAAGTTTTGTCCATAAAGAGTAAAAAATATAATTGTTGATAAATTAAATATATT
The DNA here is from genome assembly GCA_947561585.1 of Caprella mutica. NCBI lineage: Eukaryota > Metazoa > Arthropoda > Malacostraca > Amphipoda > Caprellidae > Caprella > Caprella mutica. The sequence continues at coordinate 229,003 of CANNZV010001530.1, forward strand.
GTATATAAATGTACGCATTTAAATTTAATGTTAAACATAGCGATGTAAATATGATTAATATATGATGTAAACATCATATATTAATTGAACCATCGCTGATTGAACAAAAAGGTACTGTACTAGTAATAATAATTCGAATGTAATATTCCGTTTATCCGTGTGTCCCACTTCTATAAGACTTACATCAGGATTTACGCATTCTCTAGACTTAGCAATTGCATCGTACAACCATTAAGAAAAACATATTATGCAATAATATTGACACTAATTATCCAAAACTAGTACTGTACCTGTTGTTCATTCATTGAGTCTTCAATTAATATAATGGGCTTAAGTTTATATTCTAATGAACACATATGCATACATATTAATAATAATATAATCAATTTGTCAAAAATTATATTTTTTACTCTTTAGAATCAAAACTCTTATATTTCCAATTACTAATTTTCGTGTGACCCCCGTAGTAATGATACTGCAACTATTGCTTCGATTTTTCTCTTATTTACACCAACTTTATGAAGCGCTGTTGATAGAATGACTATTTAACCCATTTTGTGACACACGAACGGACAGACGAACGCAGGCTCTTATTATGATTCCAGGACAATAACCCCCCGTACAATAAACCCCCCGGACAAGAACCCCCCAAGCAAAAAACCCCCGGTGCAAAAAACCCCCGGTCTATATAAATAGCATAATTCATTTTTATTAATATATTAAACATTATTCAATGCAAACCAATAATTATTACATTTTCTTCGAAAATATGACAAAATATTTTGCAAAATAAGGTTCACCCAATTACCTATTTTAAAGTAAAAATAAGTACAGTATACACTTTGTCACTATCAAACCTGGCCGCTAACCTAACCTTAGGTGCACTATATCTCTTTATATTTATAACATATAGTAATTTTATTATTAAAAAAGTAATAAAAATAAATAAAATTGAATTAGGCTATTTATATCGACCGGGGGTTTTTCACATCGGGGTTCTTGTCCGGGGGGTTTATTGCATGTTTTTTTTTTTGTCCGGGGAGTATATAGCACGGATTTTTTTTTTTTTTTTTTGCACGGGGATTATTGTCCTGTCACCTCTTATTATATAGTATAGATTGAATTTATATTTTGTCTTTTGAGAGATTTTTTGTTCAATCAGAATATGTGTACCCATAATACATACTTTCATTGAAATATAATTGAGATTCATTGACAGGTACTAGTAACAATAGGTCGGGTAAAGGACAAATTAGTTCTAATATATGAAAAATCGGTCCGATTTTCGTATTGAGGTCGAAAATTATCCCAATTTGTTCAAAAAAGTCAGAGGCATGGAAAAGAATTAGGTATATTTAGTGAGTTTTAAAATATGTTTTAAGAGTTGTCATTGCTTGCCACCTTGCTATTATTATTGTTGTTATTATTATTATTAATTTATTTCAATTGGTTCTGATGATGATACAGTGACAACTATTTGAATGTTATGTTGATGATATTTCTATTTCAGATGTGGACACCTTATTATATAAAACAAATAATTAATAATGAATCTACAATTATTTCTATTGAACAAAATACATTCAATTTTGAATTAACTTTCATATAGTTATAAAATAGGTTCAAAATAGACAATTTCCATTCTATTGTTATTTTTTCATTTTGAATTACATATATTCTATATAACATTTAACGACATTTCAATTTTTTTCAAATTGTATAATGTTCAATAAAATGTAGCTATCCGATGTGATTGTTATTTTTATAAATATTCTTATATTAAATTAATTTCTCTTACTAGCTATATGAATGATTTTAGCTGAATACTTACTACTCGAACTAGTAACAAAATTGATCAAGCAACTAAGTTTTACTATATCATCAATCAACATTATAACAATTTCAAGTTCATATTTTTTTAACCTCTGGTTAAATTCAGGTGCCTATAACTTTTTAGACACTATTAGTTGGTTTAAATAAGAGCCTAATTGAAAATATGTTTGAATCAAACCCTTTTTCTCATTGTGTCCTAGCCAGTAACTACATTCTCTCGCATTAATAAAAAGAAGATTATCTATCATTGTAGTGGTGAATGATAATAGGATAAAATTATGAAGTTTTAAATTATAAAATAGTATATACAATCATACATATCCATTCTTTTTATTATAATTACTATTTACTATATGAATCAATTAATACTCAAAGATCAACATCTCGAATTTTATTTTATTATTTCTGTATTTGATAATCTCCCGAAAACAATTTCATTGAGAAATAAACTATTCAGAGAAAAATGAATTAGTAAAAATGAATAAACAATCCAAATATATATTTATTCATTTATTTTAGTAGGGTCTGAATAGTGTATTTTTCTACAGTTTATTTCTCAATTGTGCATTATTTTTATAATTTATGAATATATGTATCTGAATTTGCATCAGGGGCTCTATCCTGAAGCTATCTGTGGTGAATGGAAGAGAAAGATGGGTTATTGGCTATGAATTAACTTTTTTTTCATTTATACCATGTTCATCATTTTCTTACGCTACTTTTTTACGATACGAGGTGTTAGATTTTTGTGTTAGGTAGACTTGTATTCTTCATTTACTATCAACTCTTCATTTTCCTCTTCCATCCGTGAATGCAGCAACCGCCCAGGCAAAGCATTATTCATGGGATATTAAGGGAATAACCCAGGGAAGAAGGATATATTCCTGGGATATTCCCTTAATATCCCAGGAATAAATCTTTGTTGCCTGAGCGGTGCTTGTGTCCTTTTTTTCACATTCCTTGGTAAGTGACTGAATTCACGGACTTGCTTTTCTGCATCCATGAGCATTGTCACAGATGATGGTAAGTGACTTTGTTCATGAAGCCACTTTCCTTGCTGAATGCTTGTTCCAGTCCCTTGTATTTAATTTCCTTTTGACGTCAGAGATAGCTATAGCCTTTGGTTCTGAAGCAGACGTTAATTCACTACGTATATGGAAGATGTAAATAAGTACACTATTCAGAAAATAGCTATTGGGAAAATAAGTAGGTAGATAGCTAGCTATTCTAGATAAGCTATAAAAATATGATTACACTGATCAGAAGTAAAAAATGATTAAACTATATAAAAAATGAAAAAACTAGCTATTTAAAAAACGATTAAACTATATAAAAAATAAATAAACTCTATAAAAAATAAATAAACTATAGAAAAAGTAGGTGGACATTTCATAAATAACATAAAGAAAAATGAATAATTTAGAACTTAACTAGCTTTAGATAAGAAACTGTTTTTCAAAAGTCAAAAACTTCGATCAATTCGAATATTAATATTAAATTGAAAGTTAAGGGCAATAAGAGAGCACAATCAATTTTCATCGATTCAACAATCAATATGGTTTTAACTCATATATGTGTTCTCTTTCTGAACTTCAGCATCAAATATCAGATGTAGGCACAGAGTGTTTTGCTGTATTTAATCAACTGAACTATAGTGATGTTAATTTTACGTATAATTGCTTTGAATGTGGTTGTTGAAATTTTTTTCATCACTGGGATGGTGAAAGCGATCCTTTTTCCCCTTCCTGTTCTTGTTGATTAGCCTTCCCAACATCCTCATCTGGGATGGAGGGGCAGTCAGGAGCGCCCCGAGAATTGTGGAGTTGTTCCACACAGTACCCAAGGCACTGTGTGGAAATGTGTGGGCTTAAAAGAAATCCGCATCACTCAGGAAGTTAACAACTGCCTGAGGATGGGTTCAAAGGTGCTTTAGTGAATGGATGTTGTGTGTAGTCCTGTGTATTTGTTGGGACGGACATTGTGTGAAGACATGGGAGGGGTAAGGAAGGGTGGTGTCCACATCTCTGACGGGACAGGTTGACCCTGTCCCAGCGAGACATGTGGGAATCGCTCTGACCCAGGTCCCATCCTGTTGAATAAGCTTGTGGCAAAATTTCACTATCGGAAATTTTGAAAAATAGCTAAAATGTAAACCTGAAATAATTGCAATTAATTCGAAAACTACACAAACAATTACAAGAATGAAGAAATACAGTTAGTATGTTTGCCAGCTGAAGAGAAAGAAAACTATTTTAAATACATAGAATATATAAAGTTGCTTTCATATTAGTTTACCTTCAGCAAGATTATTGACTCGTTTGAATTCATTTTACAGGAGTATTTCTGTATTTCTGCTGGCTACTTGTTGATGGAATAGCTGTTAGATAGAGAGAGAGAATACGTTGGACAATAATATCCCAGTGTCAAATGTTAACCCAATGGACTACATGCCTGACCCAATTTTGATTAGAAAAAATGATGAAAACAAGAGTTATGAAATTCTTAGATATAAAATATAATATATAATTGGCAATATGGTTTCCGCTCGGGTTATGGCACATCAGATGCCGTTTTGGAAATGGTAGATGAATGTGCTAACAATTTAGACAATAAATTGTACACTATTGCAGTCTTTTCAGACTTGAGTAGGGCTTTCGACACTGTTAACAGGGATATACTTGTCAAAAAAATGGAGAGGTTGGGATTCAGAGGAATAATATCTAGCTGGTTTATGAGTTATCTGTCGGATCGGAGGATGTGTGTTGATGTTGGGGGTAATTTGTCTTCTATCAAGGGTATAAATATTGGTTTACCACAAGGTTCAGTCAGTTCCCCCTATTGTTTCTCTATTTACTTGAACGATATGCATAGGTCCTCCAATAGACTCCAATTTGTTCATTTTGCTGATGACACCACAGTGTCTTTGTCCGGTGATAATTTGGAGGATCTGTGTCGGGAGGTAAACATTGAACTGGAGAAGGTTAGTGTGTGGCTGAGAACAAATAGATTATCATTAAATGTAAGCAAAACCTCATTCATGTTATTTACCCATGCTAATGTGAACCATATACCATTCATTATTGATGAGATAATCAATAGGGTCAAAGATGTAAAAATTTTAGGTATTTTGTTAGATGATAGGTTGAAATACAAGAGTCATGTTCTTTCAATTTCTAGGAGATTATCTTCTGTTGTTGGTATAATGAGGAGACTTTCAGTTTTTGTTCCTGTGTTGATACTTAAGCAAATCTATTTCTCCATGTTCCAATCTATTTTGTCTTATGGTATGAGTGTTTGGGGAGGCTGCGGTGTGACAAGTTGAACCAAACTAGTCAGACTACAAATGAGCCCTTAAGTTGCTCTCAGACTTACCGTCCGACATACGACAGCCTCTCTCATTTCAAGACTTGTATGTAAATGCCATTTTGGTGCAATTCCACAAATGTATGCTAATCTACGACTTTAGTCCATATTTTCATGCAAAAATAATCTCTCTAATCCCTTCTCATTCCCATCAAACTAGATTTAGAAGCAATGTATCTTTTTACCAAATGTAAGAAAAACAGTTACTCAGGAACAATTCTTATTTAAAGCAATAAAAAAGTGGAATGAATTACCTCACGAACTAAGAAATACACATTGTGTGAGAGAATTTAAGTGGAAATTAAAGAAATGGCTGTATTCTAATATATGATTTGTACCTGTGATATTTAAATGAGAGTAGGTAGTTATGTGTATGTGTGTAAATTTTATTTGTGTAGTTAATGTATTTAGGTGAGTGTGTATGTATGTATACCTCTGTGTGCGCGTGTTTATGTATGTATAGGTGTGTGCGTGTGTTTGTTACGTATGTGTAGGTGTGTCGATGTATGAAGATAAGAGTGATTTTATCTGGCTTTGAACTTTTAATTTTTTAATTGCCCAATAATACCTATTTGAGGTACCAGGACGGGCTTCAGAAATTTATTTTCTTTGATATTTTTAACTTTGTAACTTTTCATATAAATGTGTATTCATGATAATTTTACATTTTTTTCTGAATAAAGTTTGTTTGTTTGTTTTTTATCAATATGAAATTATAGAAGATGTAAATTGTGATAGCTGATTAGTAACTTACAATCGTTTCTCTTCACAGATACAGACACCCTTGCAATGTCTATACAAGCACTTTTTGCGGCATTCAATTCATAGTGATGACTGATGAGCATAATAGTCTTTGCCTGTATCACACCAATAGATAACATTTTCATGTCGTCATTGTTGATCCACTTGTTCATGTATAGTTGTAACTGAACTTTTACGGATCAAAGTTACAAAGTTCAATCCACAATTTTTGAGAGTTGATACAAAGAAATTCATCTGCTTCCCAGACCATCATGTAAAAAACAAATCAGTAGGACAGTCAGCAGCTCCAACTGTTGTAACACTCCTGAGTTAAATTTAAAAATATGAAGCTAGCTATATCATTAGACTTCAAAGATTGCATCACCATAAACAGCACTAGTTATCTGATCGGCAACTTTTTCTGCTAGCTATTATTCCAACAGTCTGGTGATCTTCTGCTATTACCCCAACAGTCTGGTGATCTTCTGTTATTACCCCAACAGTCTGGTGATCTTCTGCTATTACTCCAACAGTCTGGTGATCTTCTGCTATTACCCCAACAGTCTGGTGATCTTCTGTTATTACTCCAACAGTCTGGTGATCTTCTGTTATTACTCCAACAGTCTGGTGATCTTCTGTTATTACCCCAACAGTCTGGTGAATTTCTGCTATTGCCAAATAATGCAAGTTCTCTCTCACAGAATCTTTTTTCGTCCATTCCTTTTTTTCCGTTTAATAACTGAAATTAAAATAGAATTAAATTAATGAATAATAAATATAAGTACCCATAGATAGACAAAGCTCAATAAAAATAATTTGCTTAACTAACACTGAAGATATCACGTGTGAAGATGCCATTATTGGAATAATTAAGAAAAAAAATTAATGCTAACATAGGAAAAATTAACCAACAATATACCAACTTTGTTAGAATATCATTTAGAAAGGGGAAAAAATTCCTTCACCAAGTTGGTGGAATTTACCATAGTCTGGTCCATGTTCAAGAAGGTGGCAGTTTGCAAGTCAATTTTGAGCCAGAATTTGACAAGAGTTTTGAGCCAAGCCAATTTGAAATTTTGACACATTTCTTGAAATTTTCGGTGGCTAAATTGTCAAAATGTCGGTGCATGGATCATCGGCCAGCAAATTTACTGGAAATATGTTGGTGGATTTTCTCACCAGTCTGAACTCTGCAGAATCTGGGAAACTGTTTGTAGAGATCTCTCTTTTTTTGTTCACAGTAAAATTAATGTAAATATAGGGATTAATTCAAAGTGTTTGTAGCAAAATTAATGTTAACATAGGAATTATATGAAAATTGTTCATAGAGAAAATTCCAAATATCCGCCATATTCTGCAAATTGATTTTATCAGCTTTTTGAAAAATTCAGTGGATTTTTGTGCACCTTCTTGCAAAAAGAAAGCAAATGTAGACAGAAAAACAGCCTGGTCTACGAACACGAAAACTTTACCAGTTAATGCAAACTGGGCAGTAGGCAGTCATTTGTGAAATTGTGTATCCTGCAGACCTACAGTCTCAAGTTCTCAACCAAGTACAATAGTATGGTTCATAAATTAACTATCCATTATTTATTGGAGAGTATTTTGAGATATTTAGCAATTTAAGAGAAATTTAAAAATCTTTGGAGACAAATTGCACCAAAAATTGAATATATGGTACAGGCAGAACGCGTTTTAAATATAAAATCGTAACTCACATTAACTTAGAAATTGATCTTAAAGCAGGGGAAACCCCGCTTTAAGTTTAAGCATTGTTACTCCAATCTTTTCGTTTTCTATTAACAAAAATGAAAGAACGTTTTATATGGTACACTAGTATTATGTAGCATATTTTGTGTGGTTCCTTCAATGTAAATAAAATAGTTTAAAAGTAATATTCCGTATAACTGACGTAAGTAAGCTCGGGGTCAACTCCGCTTTAACTCATCCTGTTATAAAAGTGGGGTCTACTTCAAGCGGGGTCTACCTGTAATGGAGATTGGCTCATGCTTTTTGACTGAGTGCATGCTTTGCAGTCTGGATGGAAGCTGGTAGCGTAGGAGAAAATTAGATATTTTTCACTATTTAGCGAATAACGGAATAAGGACATACTTCATTACCATTTACGTGGGGAGTCTGTGACTGTGACTTGTGAGTTGGTACAAGACTGGAGACTATATTTATTGGAAAATTATCAATTTCAAGTTGTTGGTGCAATTTTATGAAGGAGACATTCACAAATGAGCAAGTCAATTGTCATAAAGATTGTTGTGAACTGAGCCAATAGACTAAGTTCTTAATTATTGGTCAGTTCAATCATTTTCTATCCATGAATCATGATACCTGGAAGGTATCAAGGATACCAACTCAAAAAATAGTTAAATTTGAAAATGTGGAAAAGGACAAGAACTTACCCTATTTATTTTAGGTAAGTTTGTGACAAAGAGAAAGAGTTTAGTAAGTATACCTAACTTAATTAACTAATTAGTTACTACCTAGGTGAGCTAATTATTTGCACAATTTAACATACATATTCTGAAAAAAGGTTTAACTTTCTTAGTATATTCTACAGACTATAAATAAATTAATAAGTAACGACTATTGAAAAATTATACAGGAACACAAGTGTGCCACTTCTGTGTGTTCAGGGCTCTTGAAAGTGTCGACACACACTTTATGAGCGGCACACACAAAAAGAGTGATCGCTCCGGGAGCGAATGCATCTGTGCCACTGCGGTGTGCTGGAGTTGTACATATAGCGTATAATTACTCTAGTAGTTTTCATAGGTATCAGGATTACTAAATTAAATAAAGTTATTACTAATATAAAAGTTTACATTCACGATATAATTATTAAAATTGTGTATATGAGTGGCAACAAAGCCTGTAAAATTCAACAGTAAAAATTTAGAAATTAAATCTCCGGAAAGGTAAATGTCATTTAAAAAAGGAAAACATCATTACAAAATGAATTTTATAAAAAACACAGTTGAAATATTTAATTCAATGATCAAGATACAGCATACTGCATAAGAGTCTGAATTGTCCAGTTGAAAAGCATGCATAATCAGTCTCCAAATATTCAATTTTTGGGGCAATTTCTCTCCAAATATTTTCCAATTTCCAAAAAATCTCAAAAATCTCTCCAATAATTACATGTTAGCATAGGAATTAATTGGAAAATTGAAGCCGGATATTGCAGAAGTCCAATTTCTAGGCCTCAACAGTCGCCGGATATTCTTCATCCATCTTTTGCAGACTGGTGAATTAATACCCCTGCCAGGTCATTAAACAATCATGAAGTGTATAGTATGTCAGACTATCGGATACAGGAATACAGCGACTACATTAAAAGTATCATGTTACTAAGATTTCATGTCACAAAAATTTAAAAGACGTATTTTCTACAAGTCTAATGTCATTCCTAGAGGAAAATTAACTGTATTAAATCTCGAAAACGAAGCATTTCCACCACCCAGTCTGTGATGAATGTTTCCACAGACCCCAGTCTGTATTTCATGGTATATTCATCTGAATTGTGGGTGGAATTTTTCCCTTTTAAAAATAATATTTAGCAAAGTCGGTGGATTTTTAGGTATCAATTCCTATGTTACCATTAGTTTTTGGTGGCTTAATAGGAAAATGTTAGTGGATCAGCCAAATATGTTGGTGAATTACAATGTTTGGAAATGTGACCATGTTTGGAAAATGGTACCTATATTAGAAATACAAATGAGGTAAATCAAGGAAAATCTGAAGTCATACATGAATTTTTGGTAATTATTAAAGTTTCCTGTATCTATGTAGAATAAAACTGAACTGTCTACGCCTAAATACAACGCTTATTTTGTTAATTTGAAATCAATTTATCATTGGGTACCATTTCCACGAAAATATCGTTACCAAAATAATAAGTGTTTTTCTAATAATATTTGAAGAGTTTCATTATATATTAAACTTTTTAACCATCTACAATCATGCTATTATTGCGCAAATGAACATCATAGGGATTTCTTGTTCTTCAAATTTCTAATTTCCAAGTTGTAACGATGATTTTTTCTCTCAAGGTGAAACATTTCAAATTTAATTTTGTTCCAATATAATCGGAAAAAAATATTTTGTTAATTTTATTCGTTGAATTAAATTTCAAAATTTTGTGAATAATACAAATTATAAATTAATGACAGGCACGCCCCGCTCGTATTACCAAATCACGACTCAATCTTATTACCTATGGTAATAAGATCGAGGGAAATGCTGACTTTCCCCAGTCTTATTACCATTTTGGTAATAACTTATAATTGTTTCTCCTTAGTTAAATATTTATTCTAATTTTTTATGAGTTGTAATAAAAAAATGTTCTAAGATTTCGAGTAAGCCTATTAAATAGTGTTAGTTAATTCTGAGATGAAAATTTGATATAATAAAGATTTAAAATTTAACCATAGCTTAATTTTTGAGTTATGCAAATATAACAAGATGGAAAATGAGTAAATAAATTAAATATTTTCAAAGAAACACAATAATTATTTAAAGGGAAAATTTAATAATTAAGTATTCTCATATTGGTGTTCTTATTATTTTAGTTTTCTCATATTTTCTGTGCAACAAAGCCAGTTATTGCAACCAATATTAGGTAACAATAATTAGGACAGATTATTAACTTAAAGAATGTAACCATGATACAGGAAACTTCCTGGAATTTTATCCATATTGTATTAAAATGACTAGTTTACTCTCCCATTAAAAATAACGAAATTTCATATTGACCTTGAATTTTTTTTTTTTTACGAATTGATTTTTTTTTCTGCTTAAACTGATCAATTTAATAAATAAATTACATACGTATTTTATCTATAAAATAGATCAGTTTATTGAGAAAAATATATTAATACGTAAAAGAATTTAAATAATTCAAGGTATAATATGAAATTTCGTTATTCTCAATGGGAGAATACACTAGTCATTTTATATTTCCTTGGTTGGCTAGTTAGTAAGTTCGTCCGCTATAAGCTTCCAGTAATTAAATATAAGCTCATTCAATATAGTTATGATACTGCAAATTAAATATTTTTATTCAAATTTGTATTATTTGTTCTTCAATTCGCAGTATACATATAATCACATATTATTCTTATGAAAACCAATATGTTGCATCAATATATTTTATATACCGCCATGGAGTTTCTCACATGTCCAGCTAGTTCTAATTATCATCCTATTCTCAGAATTTCTGAAGTCCGTCTAATTAGCAATGGTTCCAATTTACTCCTATACCAAAATATCTAAGATAGCCGAGTGAATAGCGTGGGACACTTCAATACCTTTCATCAACCAGATAGTTACTAAATGTTATTTCTATTAAAAAAATTAATATATAGTGATAATTGAATAAGAAGATAAAAATATATCATTTTTAAAAATAATTCATGTGGTGAGAAAAAAGCACACGGAAGCTGGTATCCGTCAATTTACTCGTCAATTCTAAGTATTGTATGTTTGGGACTCTTATACAAAAAAATCGGGTTAGATGTCTACAAGACGTATTACTTCATCCATATTACATATTGCCCCAATTAAGTCTCAAATCCTAAAAAGCAAAGATCTGGTCGAATAATTAATAATTAAAGGTTTATATATGTACAATAATGACTAAAAATCAGTTATGTATAACACTGTTCTCATTTTAACTACCATCTACCTTTCTTTACCTGGTACTCCAAATTCATAAATCACTTACCTACTAGTTTTTTTTTTCGTTTCTACTGGATTATGGTCAGATTCACATTGTGACGAAACCTTTCATATTATTGTTTGAAACGTCACGCGGTGTTAATCTCTTCGAAAATATTAGATAGCTGTCAAACGTCTTCTTCATTCTTCGTGTAGTTACGAGAACATCCTGGTATTTAGTTCCGTATTTAAAATTTCTGCGGTTTTTAACATATAGATGTGTAAGTTTAGTCTAAACAGAGTAGAAAAAATTGTTTTTTATTGGAAGCTGGTACTACCTAAATAATATGAATATTTTGATCCTTTGAAAATATCAATCGAACCAATAAAGATAACTATATCCTAATTAATGAATATAAGTACCTTATGAACGATATCAGAAATTAATGTTATTGTCACATTAACATTCACTTTTATTAATGATATAAAACCTACGAGAAATTCATAAACAATAGCCAAGCTAGTCTGTTGTTCATGTTATTGTTGAATTTATTTTATTGTTCTGTTTTCAAATTCGATGAGTAACCACAAAAATGTACACTAGACGCTACAAAAATAGCTATGATGATATATGTACAGTTTTACCATTACCACATTTAATCATAATAATGCACTTGAATTAGCTTTGGTAAATTAGAATATATTAATGTAAGTTTGAATTACAGGAAAATTTAATAGTCAGTTTCCTAACATGAATATCAACACTCTACTATTTTCTCAGATAGTACGTAGCTGACCAGGAACTATCTTCTCAGTTCTAACCTTCTCCTTTGTTGAATGTTTACCACCGATATCCTAATTCTACAGCTTCTATAACCACACGCTGTGGCTTTCGATTCATTAATAACCTGTCCAATAAAATATCATGACCTTCGGAACAGTTTAATGTATATTTACTTCTATATTTTCATATTAAACAATAAATAATATAATTTGTCCTCGTGCCGCTAATATTAAAAATAAATATTGTGTAATATTTGTCTTAGTTGATATGGAATACTTTGAATTTCGATAGGTGGTGTACCATAAAAAAAGGTGTACTAAAAACCATGGTGTACCAAAACCATGGTGTACCAAAACCATGGTGTACCAAAACCATGGTGTACCAAAACCATGGTGTACCAAAACCATGGTGTACCAAAAACATTGTGTACCGAAAAACATGGTGTACCAAAAACATGGTGTACCAAAAACATGGTGTACCAAAAACATGGTGTACCAAAAATATGGTGCACCAAAAACATGGTGTACCAAAAAATAGTGAATCAAAAAACATGATGTGCCATAAAACATGCTGTACCAAAAAACATGGTGTACCAAATAAATTATGTATAAAAAATGGTGTACCAAAAAACATGGTGTACCTAAAACATGCTGTACCAAAATGATGGTGTACCAAGAAATATGGTGTACCAAAAAAAACGATGTACCAAAAAACATTGTGTGCCAATAGAAATTGTGTACCAAATAAAATGGTGTACTAAAAACATGGTGTACCAAAACACCATGTTACTATAGCCGATCCACTGACCTGATCTAAGGTCAAGGATTTAGGATATGTATTACTATCAATATACAAAACAGCCACGAAGATGATTCTGGGGTATGGTTTCCAGGAGAAATTATTGTTTGGGCAGAGGGCCGTTGATTGGGGCAACTAAATACATTTACCTTAGTTTAATTTGTTGTATTTTAGGGTTATTCCAGATAATGCGAGATTATGCATCAGATATTAGTAACTATTAACAATTGAATAGCTATTAATGAATTTAATAACAGTTATTCTCATGCCTTTTTATAAATATTGTGAAGTATTATAGACTTTAATTGACTTAAATAACTACTGCAAATTATAAAATGTAATGCAAATTAAATAACTATATAATGACTATATACTTCAGAGCATAATAACTATTTCAATTTTCAAATTTTAATAATAACTATTTTATAACTTGTTTCAAAATGTTCATTCGAGACAGAACATTTATTCTTTAATTTCGGTATTTAAGAGGTCTTAAAAATTTCTCTCACAAATTATTTCATATATTATAAATTTATTCACAGGCTATATATTTTTCGTATTTATTCTTATAGATCTTGCTAAATATTTCCGGTAGATCCTTCGCCAGCTCTGTTTCACGCTGTGCCCATTGCTTATACCTGCAGACTTGGGAAGAATTAGTGCCATTTAAATATTTCTTATGCACAATTTCCTTGCTTCCTTAACATTTGGAAAAACTGTAATTGAAGTATATATTGGACCAAATTTTATATTTTAAATGTGAAATTAATAGTATGAAAATTGTATAATAATTATTACGTATGCTCAATATTATAATTATTATAATTTTTAGTCTATATTTTAGTTTTCACATTCAAAGACTGTACTTTAATTATTTCCAAATGTTCAGAAGATCCTCTTTTCGAGGATTAAATAATAACAATATCTGTTAATCCATGTTTAAGACTATGAAAATCTATGTAAATCCATACTCAAGACAATGAAAATCTAGTTTAGGATTTTGTATTACTGGTAGAGACTAGTATTTAGTGAGAAGAGAAAGATGCTAACAAACGTCCTGTTTTAGGTCAATTCGCCGAAAACACATTAGCCGAAAATATGACAATTTTTAGCAGACTAAGGTTTGCTACAAAAATGTAAGTTTATTGAACATCCTGTGTTAAATGAGTATTTAAAATTGATCAAATTTTTTAATAACTATAAATTAAACGGTAATTAATTGTCTGGTTTTAATGCCATATAAATGCTTGTTCTTAGTCCCATTATAAAAGTTTCTAAATAAATTTAGCAGTATTTATTTAATAATAAATATTTAATTCATTTATTTCATCAAAAACTTTTCGATTTTTTAAATAGAGTTGCTGAACAAAATTGATTTTGACTTCCTTTTTGTATAATCAAATAAATTTCTCCATATTGTCAATATTTCATAAAAAGAATAGTTATATGAATATTCTTAAAAACTAGAGATAAATTTGTTTTTACTGTACCTTCAATAGTTGTTAAAATATTAGAATTTAAAGTTGATAGACTTTTTTGTGGGTCACTCTGTATATAGTGAAATCTTCACGAGCGACTCACAGTAGCTGACTGATTCAACAATGTGTATAGAAGGATTAAAATAAAGTGAGACTAACACAAAATAATTTTTTTTGTAACTGATAATTGTACACAGAAAATAGGATTAACATAGAGTTAATAAACTGACACAAATAATGCAGCAATAACATTATATGAGTTAATTAATTAAGTTAACGTAAATACCATAAAGTTTAACCAATAATTATGTAGAATATTGTAAAGTAATTTATACACTTATATGTAAGTTCATTTTATGTAATTTCATCTGGACTTATGAAATAAATTTTATTACCTTTTTAAATAAACAATTTTTTTTTCGGCGAATGTGACGTGCGGCAAATGTGTTTCCGGTGAATGTCTTTTCGGCGAATGTGTCGTGCGGCGAATGTGTTTTCGGCGAATGTGTCGTGCGGCGAATGTGTTTTCGCCGAAAGTGTTTTCGGCGAATGGGAACGGTCACCCAAACGTCCATATTAATATTTGAAAAGAATTATTTCAAATGAAAATAATTCATGTGAAATTATTGTTATTTTCCCCTTAAATTATTCTTTATAACATATATCATACAATCGAAATTGAAGAAATTGGGTCTCTAAACTAAATAAATAATTCCAAATTGAAATCATATTAATATACTCTATTTAATTATATTCTATACGTCAGTTGCGGACATTTGAAAGATCTCACTCCTGTTAAATAGCAGAATAATGCTTCAAGGTTATATTTTCTCAAATAGGATCTACCAACAAATCCTTCTGAAAAGATAGACCGACCAGCCAGAATAGCGAACCAAATACAGGTAACTCTCGATTTGTCTCATGTGAAGGGACTGGATAAATACAGATGGTGGATAAATCGAGTTATAAACCAGTTATTTTAGGGGAAACTTTAGAAGAAAAAAATTTATGGTTTAGGGATAATTTATAAATTGTTTAATGTTCTTTTTACCTTATAATCATTTTAGTATAAAGTATATTAGGAAATTAAACCATTGGACCAAATTGGCCTTGTGATTTTTCTCTTACTAGGAATGTTTCAGAATACAGGACGAACAAGAAAGGGTGGACAAATCGATATGGTGCGTACTAACCAAGGCAGGGAATAATCGAGATAAGTAAAAACCGAGGCAGGGACTAATCGAGATAAGTAATAACCGAGGAAGGGAATAATCGAGATGGGTAATAATCGAGATAGGGAATAATCGAGATGGGGAATAATCAAGATGAGTAATAATCGAGATGAGGAATAATCGAGATGGGTAATAACCGAGATGAGGAATAATCGAAATGGGAATAATCGAGATGAGGAATAATCGAGATGGGTAATAATCTAAATAGGGTATAATCGAGATGGAAAACAATCGAAATGGGGAATAATCTAGATGGGTAATAATTGAGATGGGGAATAATCTAGATGGGTAATAATCGAGATGGAGAATAATCAAGATGAGTAATAATCGAGATGGGAATAATCTAGAAGGGTAATAATAGAGATGGGGAAAAATCTAGATGGGTAATAATCGAAATGTGAAATAATCGAGATGGGGAATAATCTTGATGGGTAATAATTGAGATGGGGAATAATTTAGATGGGTAATAATCGAGATGGGGAATAATCGAGATGGGGAATAATCGAAATGGGAATAATCGAGATGAGGAATAATCGAGATGGGTAATAATCGAGATGGGTAATAATCTAAATAGGGAATAATCGAGATGGAAAACAATCGAAATGGGGAATAATCTAGATGGGTAATAATTGAGATGGGGAATAATCTAGATGGTTAATAATCGAGATGGAGAATAATCAAGATGAGTAATAATCGAGATGGGAATAATCTAGATGGGTAAAAATCGAAATGTGAAATAATCGAGATGGGGAATAATCTTGATGGGTAATATTCGAGATGGGAAATAATCGAGATGGGGAATAATCGAGATGAGTAATAATCGAGATGGGAATAATCTAAATGGGTAATAATAGAGACGGGGAATAATCTAGACGGGTAATAATAGAGATGGGGAATAATCAAGATGGGTAATAATAGACATGGGGAATAATCGAGATGAGTAATAATAGAGATGGGAAATAATCGAGATGGGAAATAATCTAGATGGGGAATAATCGAGATGAGTAATAATCGAGATAGGGAATAATCGAAATGGGTAATAATCGACATAGGGAATAATCGAGATGAGGAATAATCGAGATGGGGAATAATCTAGATGGGTAATAATCGAGATGGGAAATAATCGAGATGGGGAATAATCTTGATGGGTAATAATCGAGATGGGGAATAATCTTGATGGGTAATAATTGAGATGGGGAATAATCTAGATGGGGAATAATTGAGATGGGGAATAATGGATATGGGGAATAATTGAGATGGGGAATAATCGAGATGGGGAATAGTCGAGATGGGGAATAATCGAGATAGAAAAATAATCTAAGTAGGTAATAATCGAGATAAAGAATAATCGAGATAGGAAAATAATTTAGATGAGTAATAATCTAGATGGGGAATAATCGATATGGGGAATGATCGAGATTGGGAATAATCGAGATGGCGAATAATCGAAATGGGGAATAATCGTATGGGTAATATTCGAGATGGGTAATACAAGATAGGGAAATAATCGAGATTTTTAATAAGCGAGATGGGGAATAATCGAGATGAGAAATAATCGAGATGGGGAATAATCGATACGGGGAATAATCGAGATGGGGAATTATCGAGATGGGGAATAATCGTATGGGTAATAAAAGATAGGGAAATAATCTAGATGGGTAATAATCGAGATGGGGAATAATCGATATGGGGAATAATTGAGATGGGAAATAATCTAGATGGGGAATAATCGAGATGGGGAAAAATCGAAATGGGGAATAATCGAGATGGGGAATAATCGTATGGGTAATAATCGAGATGGGAAATAATCTAGATGGGTAATAATCGAGATGGGGAATAATCGAGATGGGAAATAATCGAGATGGGGAATAATTGAGATGGGGAATAAGCGAGATGGCGAATAATCGAGATGGAAAATAATAGAGATGGGTAATAATCGAGATGGGGAATAATCGAGATGGGAAATAATCGAGATGGGGAATAACCGAGATGGGGAATAATCGAGATGGGGAATAATCGAGATGGGGAATAATCGAGATGGGGAATAATCGAGATGGGGAATAATCGAGATTGGGAATAATCGAGATGGGGAATAGTCGAGATGGGGAATAATCGAGATGGGGAATAATCGAGATAAGAAATAATCGAAATAGGGAATAATCGTATGGGTAATATTCGAGATGGGTAATACAAGATAGGGAAATAATCGAGATTTTTAATAAGCGAGATGGGGAATAATCGAGATGAGAAATAATCGAGATGGGGAATAATCGATACGGGGAATAATCGAGATGGGGAATAATCGAGATGGGGAATAATCGTATGGGTAATAATCGAGATGGGTAATAAAAAGATAGGGAAATAATCTAGATGGGTAATAATCGAGATGGGGAATAATCGATATGGGGAATAATCGAGATGGGGAATAATCGTATGGGTAATAATCGAGATGGGAAATAATCTAGATGGGTAATAATCGAGATATGGGGAATAATCGAGATGGGAAATAATCGAGATGGGGAATAATCGAGATGGGGAATAATCGTATGGGTAATAATCGAGATGGGAAATAATCTAGATGGGTAATAATCGAGATATGGGGAATAATCGAGATGGGAAATAATCGAGATGGGGAATAATCGAGATGGGGAATAAGCGAGATGGCGAATAATCGAGATGGAAAATAATAGAGATGGGTAATAATCGAGATGGGGAATAATCGAGATGGGGAATAATCGAGATGGGAAATAATCGAGATGGGGAATAACCGAGATGGGGAATAATCGAGATGGGGAATAATCGAGATTGGGAATAATCGAGATGGGGAATAATCGAGATGGGGAATAATCGAGATGGGGAATCATCGAGATAAGAAATAATCGAGATGGGAAATAATCGAGATGGGTAATAACTGAGATGGGGAATAACCGAGATGGGGAATAACCGAGATGGGGAATAATCGAGATGGGGAATATATATCGAGATGGGGAATAATCGAGATTAGGAATAATAGAGATGGGGAATAATAGAGACGGGGAATAATCTAGATGTGTAATAATCGAGATAGGGAATAATAGAGATGGGGAATAATCGAGAAGGGTAATAATCGAGATTGGGAATAATCGATATGGGGAATAACCGAGATGGGGAATAATCGAGATGGGGAATAATCGAGATGGGGAATAATCGATGTGGGGAATCACCGAGATGGGGAATAACCGAGATGGGGAATAATCGAAATGGGGAATAATCGAGATGGGAAATAATAGAGGGGTGTAATTACCTCTAATTTCTGTATGAAAAACTCGGTTCATCGGCTCAAAATATATAAGGCGAATAAGAATAGAACCTATTGTGAGCAATACAAATATTTTATGATTAATTTGAAATAAAGTTCTGATATTAAAATAAATTTTATAGATTCACAATAAGATGAAAGTTTAATTAATTGATAGATAAGGGAAAAATTTTAGGAGAGCAAAATATTAGTGGAAATTCTCACAATTAGGAATAGAAATATAATATCAAGTGCAATTAAAATTCTGCTAATATGTTTTCCGTATCACACAAAAATGGTTAATTTCAACCTATAACCTATAATTGTTGTGAAACTATTTTATTAATCATATGTTATAATTGTAAGAGGAATTAATATAATTTACGATAGATATGCACTCTATTTTAATAATAAGATTTATTTTTGAATTGAAGGCAATATTATTCCATTAAAAGCAAGAATAATATTAGGTCATTAAACATTGTTAAAATAAACCTATTTATTTGGTGCATTTCATTGTTTATAGTATGTACCTAAATAGTCTATTTCTGTGTCCGAGTGTACCATCACCATTTTACTAAATACAGATTAATAAATTATTGGTAATTAAATATTAATGGATGTAATTTATCTTCTTCATAGCGATGGAACATTTCTTCTTGAATAAAACAACATTTCTGTGATAAGCAATAAAAATAACAAATAATATGTATAAAATAATAAATTAAATTTCAAAGAAACTAAATTGATATTTATTAGTTCAGTGTAAGTGTAATAATATAATTATTCTTCTATTTTGAAAACTTCTCATCAGATATTCTATTTATGGGGAAAATAGAAGAACAATATGAGATGCATTAATTTTTTAATGGAAATAATTGAGAATTTTTTTAATGAAATTTTATTAAATGAAAATAATTGGTTATATTTTGATGATTTTTTTAATGAAAATAATTAAGTATATTTTTAATAAAAGTAATTGAGTATTAGTTTAATGAAAATAATTGAGTATTAGTTTAATGAAAATAATTGAGTATTAGTTTAATGAAAATAATTGATTTTTTATTGAAAATCATTGAGTATTTTTCAATGAAATTAATTGGGTAATTTTTTAATGAATTTTATTAATGAAAATAATTGAGTAATCAATTATTCAAGAAGCAAAAAATTTCCGAAATTTCTCACAATCCATTCTAAATAAAACACGGTTATCGATTTAATTTTAAATCCAATAATTTTGCATGTGATTTACAAGTAACTTTTGAGCATAGAAGCTAAGTCAATGCACAGTGTACACGTATTCTCAGTGTAGATTATGCATGTTTACTATTTAATATTTTTAGATCCATAGAATTGTACAACACGCTTCTTATTTTTCCAACAGAACTGATGTCAGATTTTAAATTTGTGAACCTTTTCAACGAATATAGTTTTAGTTTTAAGTGTTCAGGTTTTTAGTGTTCATAGCATTTTTAATTAGGTTTCACAAGTTTTAACTTTCACGGAACCTTATATGAATGCATCTAATTTGTATTTGCTGTTCAAGTTGTGTATTTTTTAGTTTACTTTTTAAATATTTTGTAATCATTAAATAGATAAATAGAATATAATAACGAAATTATGTCAATTTAATAATAGTTATTTTTTTAAAAATGTGAAGAATTCAGATTAGCTTTAAAATTTCAATTTTTTTTTTATATGAATGTCATGAACAATAACGTAATTTTTATGTGTACAGTGTAGTGATACTTGATTGCTAGCTGCATTAGGAATACCCATACATACCATAATTTAATTATTATTATACAATAAATAAACTAAATGTTGAATCTACATCTAATTGCATTTATAATATATATGTAACTTAACACTTTTCTTCATTTTTACATACTATAAATTTCAATTATTATATAAACGTACGAGAAAAAAATTATTCAAAATGGATAGTTATGTGTTTCTACTTGAATTAGATTTGTTTATGAAGGAGTCTCCCCACTAACAGTTTTCTATGCTAACTCAATCACAGAAAATAACTATTGGAGTAACTCTCTTAATCGGAAATACTCACTCTATTTTCTACCAGAAATAGAACTCACTCTATTTACCCATACTGTGCAAATCTATTTTCATCAATTTATAATCAAATTACTCAAAAAGTTTCATATGTTTACTAAATAAAATATTATAAATTATAATGAGGGGGATTTTTTCTTCACAATTTTTTTATGTTCTAATATGAAAAAATATAGTGTAGAGAAGATGTACGCAAAATTTCAGGATGATGCTATTATAAGTAGGTGAGCTACATGCGATATTGTATGCACGTACAGGGACAGTGCCAATTAACCTGTCGTGAAAAGTAGCCTTTTTCCAACTTCCAAATCCTATTTCTATTGTTCTAGGTAACCTAGATAAAATCTGTAATTGTATAATGATCAGTGATATACAAGGTACATTTTACATGGAAGTTTTTTCAATTTATTGCATACCAATTTTTTTAGAAAATTGAATAGATGATTTGTTTTATGGTAAATTCATTTTTTTATACTTTTCCAAATATTAAAAAACTTTCTTAAAAATAAATATAAGTTATGTGAAAAGGTCTCCAAAATCCATTTCCGAAATCCGTTTGTTTCTATCTCTTGGTGTTTGAGGAATTTCAATGTTTACGAAGTACCCCCTTTGGGGGGTTAGAAGGGGGGAGGGGGAAGGAGGGGTCATACAAAAGTTTTCCTAGATAAGAATTTCTGAATGGGTCATGATACAAACGTATGTGAAGTTTCAAATTTATGTCATTATTAATTTAAAAAATTCAGAAAAGTCATTGAGTCCCCTAACAATCTAATTCGATTCAACTCATTTATTTATATAAGCTTCTTTTACTCTTCGAGATAACATAAAATTATTCAATTATTTCCCATTCAAAACAGGTTATTAATTTAGCAACATTGAACGATAAAAACAACAATCACAACCCCCTGAGTTAAACAAAGAAACACACCAACAACATCTAGAAATGATCAAAATTATAACACTAAAAGTCAATTGTTGAAATAAAAAAATCACTTCATATCAAACTATTGCAATGTCAATCGGTAACTTTCCAACATATATTCAGTTTGATGTGTAAATAAATATGTTTTACATTACAGTCAGGCCCGCTTTTACTACCCGTCGCTCTTATTACAAATGGTAATGACTCTTGTTATTATATAATTATCACTTCTTAATTAATCATTTTAATATCTATGAGAATAATTAAAAGAAAATTCTATTAATCTCAGTCAGTAGCTATAGGTGACTAATTAATTTGATACTTTGATATATTCATGTAGGTATCATGTTCACCAATTATGTTTAGTGTTAAATAATCATTATTATATATATTTTTTCACGTATCCGAAAATGTCGAACCGTCCAATAAATCGAAAACTACCCTATTGCCAAATATATTTTCAGTGCATCAATTACTGTTTGTTAATTAAAAATACCAACTAATTACTCACGTATAGCGATTTGAATTTTAATACCCTTAATTCATTCGCTCCTATAAGTTTTATCATATAACTTTCAATATTTTAATCTAATCAATGTTGCCTCTTCATAACCATTCTCTTATATTCTAAGTCTCTGTTCATAGTTTCTTTCTTGCTTTGTTATCATTTTCTCATGCAATTACAAGATCTTGATAAGAGTCTTATCTTATTACTATAGTCTTATCTTTTCGTCATTCTTCAGTAGAGTGATATAGACTGTGAAGTGAATTAGGTGCAGGTAATTAACTCCCAGTGTTTCTAACTGATTCTAACATCCAAAGAACAACAGATTTTTTAAATTTTCCTAAGTCAGTGTCTGTTTGGTACTTTTGATCAGATTTATTCAAAAATACTGATTGCAAGCAGAATATTATTTTTTAGAAATATATTGATGAAGTATGAACAGTAGGGTGGGTAGTTTTTTCGAGTTGGGTTTTCTAATAGTGCGTTTTTTGCTTAGGTGTGCAAAATTGTAGGCCCCTTGGTCAACATCTTCATCGCCCGCCCTATCGCACCTAATTATTTGAAAAATAACCGAAAAAGGTCATTTGAAAAAATTCACCTAAATAGCATTTTTCAGTTTGTAATATCGTAATGGCGCCAAAATTGTACTAAAATGCCATACTAATAAGTTAGTGTCAAAATTTCAACACCAAAGCAATTCATCGCCATCAAACACCTCCCAAAAAAACCTTGGAAAACACGAAAAGTAACGATTTTTCTTATATGTGTTAATAATTATATTTTTTCATATTTTGTCACTGGTAAAAACTACTGTTTATTTAAAACCCATCTACGTGCAAAGTACAACTCCTAATTAGCTACATATTCATGAAACTAGCTACAATACACCACAGGGAGGTGACTGAATGACGAGTTGCAACCCATTCTGCCCAACCACCGCTATCAGTTAAATTCATTGCAGTAAATTAATCGCCTGGTAAATTCAGCGCATGATAAATTCATCGCATGGTAAATTCATCGCATAGTAAATTCATCGCATGGTAAATTCATCGGACGGTAAATTCATCCCATGCATGATACATTATAAAATTAAATTGATAAACTTAAATAAACTGCCCCGACCTTACTTTATGTTTCGCTGGATTAAGGTAACTTGATTGTACGAATCTGTGAGGTTAGTTTATTTTAAATGATTGGATTTTTAGTAATAGAATGTCATATAATTTTCACAGGTACAATTAATGGAAAATATTTAATATGAGAGTTTACTTGCATTAATTTATTATTATATGATTATAAATATTTTTCATTAGTTTAAATTTATATTATTTCTCAAATTACGTATTTGTATAGCTACTCATTGTTTGAACAACAACATAACTGTAAATGCTACACCTCTTTGAAAATATGATAAGCAAAACATAATTGACTCAGTAAATGCACAGAGAAAAAAGTTTACTCATATTTAATGGGTCAACAATTTATGCTCTGAATCAATTTATTACGTGAGTTGGTTTGACTATATTCATGTTTTCATGTGTGTCAAAACAACTATGACGTGTGTGTCACCAAACATAGTTAATTCAAATCATTTCATGGATTGAATCAACTTACTATGAGATTTGGAGTTACACTTTGGGAGTTTGAACATATGTTAAAACAACTAGGACATAGTGTGTTGAAGTAACTCACAGAGATTGTCAATTCAATGTATCTGGTGTATGAATTAACTTACTATGAGAGTTAACGCTATTTTTTTAAGTTTAGGTGCGAGTTAAATCAACTATGACATAGTGTGTTATAGTAACCCACAAAGACTGTTAATCCAGTGTATTCTGCAGTGTATGAATTAACTTACTATGAGAGTTGGCGCTACTTTTTTGCAAGTTTAGGTAAGAGTTAAAACAACTATGACATAGTGTGATAATGTAACCCACAAAGACTGTTAATCTTATTTATCTGGTGTATAAATTAACTTACTATGAGAATAAGTGCTACTTTTTTTCAAGTTTAGGTGTGAGTTCAATCAAATGAGTAAGTGGCAACTCATGCTTTCCTCAAAGCTAATTTATTCGCATAACACTTTTCAGTTCAAATCTTGTTTCAAGTGTGTTACGTGTTGAATGTGAACGCTCTTCAATACCATTTTAGTTCAAGTGCAAACAATAGCGTTATATGCATTAAATAGTATTATCGCTGCCGATCGATTATTAATTATTAAGTAATTCCATTAATAAATTGATAAATGTCTGCTTAAATATTCTAAAATATTGGTGATTGATAGTTTGGTGGCTTTATATAGGTAGTTATTTGAAGAGCTGATTATCAGTATATAACTTTTATAATAATAAATTTTGATTACTGCCTTCCAGTTTGTAAACTGATATCCAAACTAATTTTCCTAGATTATTATATGTTAACTTATTTAAGCATCATACCTACCTAGCTGTTTTTTTTTCAGTGTCAATACCTTCTACATAGGCTGGGGTACGGTCAAGAGCCCCCCCGGTCTCGAGCCCCCCCGGTCATGAGCCCCCCTAGGTCATACCCTCCATGTTTTTTTAATCCTTATTTACCTAGTTAAACAAATGAAGAACTAATTAGATAGAAATAACTGAGAGTTGCTAATGCAGTTTGTTGTATCCGCTAGATTGTTGTACTGCACACTTCATGATTGTTTAATGACCTGGCAGGGGGGTTCGGGGGGCGGCACGGGGACTTATATATTACTTACTTAACTTATATAAATGTACGAATTAATAAGGTAGTTATAACTGTCGCCTAAAGTACTATGCGATTTGATAAAAAAAAGGGTTGTTATTTCTCAACTTCACTTACATTGATATTTATGTACCTACATGCAAACTAATATACAGAGAGCCCCCCGATATACATATATTTTATGTCTAATCAGTAATGAACTACAAAAGTGTCAATAAGGATTAAATAATATAGGTATACGCCCCCCGATATACATATATTTTATGTCTAATCAGTAATGAACTACAAAAGTGTCAATAAGGATTAAATAATATAGGTAAATAAGGATTTAAAAACAGGGGGGCTCGTGACCGGGGGGGCTCATGACCGGGGGGGCTCTTGACCGGGGGGGCTTATGACCTAGGGGGGCTCATGACCGGGGGGGGGGGGGGGCTCTTGACCGGGGGGGCTTATGACCTACACCCAAATAGGCTAGGCAGTTACTGCGCTGTCTTCAGAATAGGGTAAGTTCCAAATTATCAGGCGATTTCAAATTTTCGGTCACGTATGAAATATAGTATATAGCTACCTAATAGCTAATTAAAATAAAAGTTAATTTAATATAGTTTTTCTTACGCGACCGAAAATGTGGAGCCGTCCGATATTTCGGAACTTATCCTAGTATCTTACGTAAAGTGGTCTGATAAGCTATATATTTTAAAACTAGTTGGTGTACCTATAGGTAGGGTTACACCGCCAAATCAGGTTCTTTAATTTCTAATTGTGACCCTATTAAGAGAGTCTCAAAATCATTCTGAAATTAGTTTAGCTATATACTGAATTGTTGAACATCATAATTTAAGCTCAATTTATGATAGGTTCTATTCATTTCACGAGTGCCTTGAAGTCATGATGGTTATTAGTGTTTCTGAGATAAGAGACCGCAGTTAGTTAAAGTGCCGCAATTTACCTACTTGACCCTAGTTTTCTACGACTGGGAGAACTCCATCCAGGGAGATAGTCGGAGGAGAACACCGTCCAGGGATTTAGCAGGGAGAACTCCAACCAGAGGTGAGCCTTTTGATATATTATACTTTCTTGGTATTTAATTATAGTCTACATTATGAGTGTATAATGAACATAATTATGATGATTAGCTAGAAAAATCCATTTTATTAGAGCTAAATTTATACTGCATCTGAAGATTTATAATTAGTTTAACATTTTATATAAATAATTTACCTATATGAAAAAATTCTCAGTTAATAATTCTTTTCATTTCTTTATTAATATATGGTTTTCTATATTTTCTGAATCTACTTTCAGATCTTGATGAAGAATTGATGAAGTATATCAACGTCATCAACTATCGGAGTCCTCTTCAATTCCTTTGAATGGTTCAGGAACAATTATGCTAGGTCAAAGTAAGTATTTGAAAATATTAGATGATTTTTAAATATGTATTTGCGATATGATTAGCTCTTACTTTTTCATATGCTTTTAGGGATTCCAGACATGAAAAGAATATCGAAGCTGTCGCTATCTCATCACAAAAGGAAAAAGAGTAGGTGATGTTATTGATAATGTATATGAACGATACTGTGAATTTCTATTCAATATATATTAATATACGAATCTCTTATTTCTGGAATTGGCAACCTACAGTCGTGAAAGAAATTGACGAGAATTCAAATTGTACTTCTAAATAATAAATCTAAAACTTAAATGTTTCTATTTCGTTTTCAATTTGACCTTTTGATAATTCTATTAGCATATTTCAATATCAGTGCCTATGAGTAAGATGAATTGCACTAAAATATGGTTTAGAAGATAAAGGCTTTATTATTATTCATCAAGTTATAGTATAATTGCAGCATATCAAAGATTTATTCTATCAACTTTTGTAATCTAGCCTGGTTAATTAATTCATCTAGCCTACCTATTTATAACTACGTAAAGTTATTTACGTCATCATAACTACTTATTTATAAACTGACCTGATGAAGTTATTAATCTAATTTATTAATTTACAACTAATTGCCATATATCAATTCATCGGATCGAAAACATTTAAAAAAGCAGGGATAGGTCTAGGTGATCAATTATTTTTTAAAATCAAAATAGTATGCATATCACAGAAGCTAAAGTAGAAAATAAATGAACATGTTAGATTTGGTCGTAGAAAATAAATAGTCTAATCTAATTGATACTGGGACCTAACTCGAGATTATAATTTAATAGAGTATATATAGTGACTGAAAAAGTCATGTAAAAAGTCTGCTACTGCTAACCGGACCGATATTTCAACCTACACTAATAGTTGATATACATTTACTTAGTTTCCTAGTAGTTGATATAACCAACACAAGAGGTTGATATAACCTACACGAGTAGTTGATATAACCAACACGAGTAGTTGATATAACCAACACGAGTAGTTGATATAACCAACACGAGTAGTTGATATAACCAACACGAGTAGTTGATATAACCTACACGAGTAGTTGATATAACCTACACGAGTAGTTGGTATAACCTACACGAGTAGTTGTTATAACCTACACGAGTAGTTGGTATAACACATAGGAGTGATTGGAGAAACATACACAAGTAGTTGATCTAACCTTGTTATGTAGTTGTTAAAACCATTACATATAATTGGTTCAACTATCACGAGTAGTTTTGACTATCATAGGTAGCTGTTGTGACCATCGGGAATTAAAAATAATCAACTCACATATGTGTTGTTTTAACCAACGTCAATTTAACTCATTTTAAATAGTACCTGCAACTCACCACGTAGGTAGGCGCACAGATAAACCATAAAATTTAGTCAAAACAAATCAAATATGATTTGATTCAACTAATCCTTTCTCTGTGTGTGGGAACCAGGTTTTCTGATTATTTAAGAGATATTACTTACAATTTATCTATTAAAAAGTAATTAAGATATATTTTTGTGCAGTTGTGACGATAGAATTTAATTTTTAAAATTAACGGTTGGTTTTAGCAACATATCCAATATCCATATATAATTTGTAACGTTACAATATCTTTTTTTTTAAATCATCTACAATTTACCTCTCTTGATTGAAAAGATTCATACTCATCGGGAAATCCATAATAGTAGAGGTTATTTAAACTCTGCGTTGAAGGTTTTTTCAGTTTTCAAGCTATTCATCTATTCATCATCAGGAGAAGGGTGGAAAACCTGGACCAGACAATGAATTTTATGACCAATGGTTGTATGTTGGATACCGTCTTTCTATTTCAGCTATCTAACCTATATTTTATTAGTATTAATTAATCTATTAAATATTAAAATATGAGACGAAAATTAGAGAGATTTTTTATTACTATCTATATAGCTATTTCTGACTACATTAATTCTCTAGAATAATTATTACTATAATTATTCAACTTTCCATATATCTGCTACAAAATCTAATGTGTTTTATTGTTCTCAAGTGTTTTCATGTTTCTATGTATGTCCTCCATTCCTAATGCGTTACTTGTTGCTATATGCGTTTCTTCTTTATACATATATTTGTCCTCTTGATCATAAGTGTGTCTTCTTGATCCTAAGTGTGTCCTGTTTATCCTAAGTGTATCCTATTGATCCTATGTGTGTACTATTGATCCTATGTGTGTACTATTGATCCTCTGTGTATCCTATCAATCATATGTGTGTCCTGTTGGTCAAAAGTGTGTTCCTGTTGTTCCTAAGTGTGTTATCTTGATATAAGTGTGTCCTGTTGATCCTAAGTGTGTCCTGTTGATCCTATGTGTGTTCTGTTGATCCTATGTGTGTCCTATTGATCCTAAGTGTGTCATATTGATCAAAAGTGTGTCCTATTGATCAAAATTGTGTCCTGTTGATCCTAAGTGTGTCCTGCTCTTCCTAACTGTTTCCTGCTGATCTTTAGTGTGTTCTGTTAATCCTAAGTGTGTCCTGTACTCATGATGTGTCATATTGATCCTAGGTGTGTATTCTAATCCTAGGTATGTCCTCTTAAACCTGTATGTGTCCTCTTAATCATGTGTGTGTCTTCTTGATCCTATGTAAGTGTGTCCTCAAAATCCTAAGTGTGTCCTCAAGATCCTATATGTGTCCTCAAGATCTTAAATGTGTCCTCTTGATCCTAAGTGTGTCCTCTTGATCCTAGGTGTGTCCTCTTGATCCTAGGTGTGTCCTCTTGATCCTAAGTGTGTCTTCTTGCTTTTATGTGTGTCCTCTTGCTTTTACGTGTGTCCTCCTGATCCTACTTGTATACTCTCGCTCCTGTGGGTGTTCTATAAATCCTACATGTGTCTTCTTTGTCATACGTGTGTTAGGTCAATCTCTATAGTTATGTATCTATTTCTATCAAGATATTGAAGTGCGATTGAAAATGGACAACCTCTATAGCTATGTATCCATTTCTATCTGACTATAGAGGTGCGATTGAAAACGGTCAACCTCTATAGTTATGTATCTATTTCTATCAAGCTATTTTTCAATTGCGCCTCTATAGCTTGATAGAAATAGAAGAGGACACACTTAAAAGCAAGAAGACACACTTAGGATTAAGAGGACACACCTAGAATAAAGAGGACACACCTAGGATCAAGAGGACACACTTAGGATCAAGAGGATACACTTAAGATCTTGAGGACATATATAGGATCTTGAGGACACACTTACATAGGATCAAGAAGACACACACATGATTAAGAGGACACATACAGGTTTAAGAGGACACACCTAGGATTAAAATACACACTTAGGATCAATATGACACATCATGAGTACAGGACACACTTAGGATTAACAAGACACACTAAAGATCAGCAGGAAACACTTAGGAAGAGCAGGACACACTTAGGATCAACAGGACACAATTTTGATCAATGGGACACACTTTTGATCAATAGGACACACTTAGGATCAATGGGACACATTTAGGATCAACAGGACACACTTAGGATCAAAAGGACATACTCATATCAAGATAACACACTCAGGAACAACAGGAACTGTCCTTTTGACCAACAGGACTCACATAGGATTGATATGATGCACATAGGATCAATAGTACACACATAGGATCAATATGATACACTTAGGATAAACAGGACACACTTGGGATCAAGAAGACACTCTTATGATCAAGAGGACAAATATATGTATAAAGAGGACACGCATATAGCAACAAGTAACGCATTAGGAATAGAGGACATACATAGAAACATGAAAACACTTGAGAACAATAAAACACATTAGATTTCACAGGACAATTGGTACCGGTCCGCGGAAAGATACTCAATAATTCAATTAAAGAAAGCAAATTATTTTTATATAAGTGTGACCTCACATAAATAGATAATACAAGTTGGTAGACATATTCAAATTTTCTGAGACAAGTAGCTTTAAAATGAATATACAATGTATAATAATCAGAGTTGTTTTGATCAAGAGATTTATGGTCCTCTCTGTGGACCCGTGAAAAAAAGTACAACCCTACCCTAACCTTCGTGACACGTTCAAATTATATTTAGACGCGTATATACCTGACTAGTGACTACTATTATCGCATTATTAATTTTTCGAACTGAAGAATCACTATCTTTTGGGATCATCTGTAAGATTCGAAAACCAAGATTTCACTCCTGTACAAACTGAACCCCAATTATTCATCTCCTGTACAATTAGCACACCAATAATTTTATTCCTGTGAAATCCACACCCCAATGATTTCGCTCGTGAACAATCCGCTCCCCAATGACTTTATACCTGTACAATCCGCACACCTATGATTTCTCTCCAGAAAAATCCATAACCCATAATTGCATACCTGTACAATCCGCACTCCAATAATTTCATTGTTTTACAATCCACACCTCAATAGTTTCGCTCCTGTACAATCTGTACCCCCAATGATTTCCCTGCTGTACAATCCGCACCCACATGATTTCCCTCCTATATAATCCACACCCACAATGATTTCCCTCCTGTACAATCCATATCTCAATGATTTCCATCCTGCACAATCTGCATCCAAATAATTTCACTCCTGTATAATCTGCACCCCAATGATTTCCCTCCTGTATAATCCTCATACCAATGATTTCCCTCCTGTATAATCCGCACCCCAATGATTTCACTCCTGTACAATCCGCACCCCAAGAACTTCATTCTTGTACAATCCACACCCCAATGATTTTTCTCCTGCACAATCTGCACTCCAATGATTTAGGATCCCTCCTGTATATTCCGCACCCCCAATGATTTCACTCCTGTACAATCCACACCCCAATAATTTTTCTCCTGCACAATCTGCACTCCAATGATTAGGATCCCTCCTGTATAATCCGCACCCCCAATGATTTCACTCCTGTACAATCCGCACCCCAAGAACTTCATTCTTGTACAATCCACACCCCAATGATTTTTCTCCTGCACAATCTGCACTCCAATGATTTAGGATCCCTCCTGTATATTCCGCACCCCCAATGATTTCACTCCTGTACAATCCACACCCCAATAATTTTTCTCCTGCACAATCTGCACTTCGATGATTTAGGATCCTTCCTGTAAAATCCGCACCCCCAATGATTTCACTCCTGTACAATCCACACCCCAATAATTTTTCTCCTGCACAATCTGCACTCCAATGATTTAGGATCCCTCCTGTATAATCCGCACCCCCAATGAATTCACTCCTGTACAATCCACACCCCAATAATTTTTCTCCTGCACAATCTGCACTCCAATGATTTAGGATCCTTCCTGTATTATCCGCACCCCCAATGATTTCACTCCTGTACAATCCGCACCCCAAGAAATTCATTCTTGTACAATCCACACCCCAATAATTTTTCTCCTGCACAATCTGCACTCCAATGATTTAGGATCCCTCCTGTATAATCCGCACCCCCAATGATTTCACTCCTGTACAATCCACACCCCAATAATTTTTCTCCTGCACAATCTGCACTCCAATGATTTAGGATCCCTCCTGTATAATCCGGACCCCCAATGATTTCACTCCTGTACAATCCGCACCCCAATGATTTCCCTCCTGTATAATCCGCACCCCAATGATTTTCCTCCTGTATAATCCGCACACCAATGATTTCCCTCCTGTATAATCCGCACCCCAATGATTTCCCTCCTGTATAATCTGCACCCCAATGATTTCCCTCCTGTATAATCTGCACCCCAATATGAACTGGCCACTGGGGTGCAGATTCTACAGGTGATCTTTTTTTTATCCGATTATGTTTATTTTTCGTACCTGAGTGATTAAGTTATTTTGACCTGAGTGTTATAACTATTTTTTGTACCAGATTCAAATTGTTATTGTAAAAGGAATGTTTATATAAAGGATTATATTATATTAGCTTTAGAAAGCAGTAGCCTCTTAGAAGCGAACGAATTTTTGGTCTGCCCAATACTATTAGTCTATTAGCTACATTCATCACGCTGGGCCGCGAGAATATTGTTCAACGTTTACCGGTCCGCGACGACAAAAAGGTTACCGACCACTGCTCTAGTGTACGCAGTACTATCAAGATAATTGAAAAATACCCGACATGTTTAAAAGATCAAATTTTACCATAAGCGTAACGAGTTTCTTTCTTAACCCAAATGATAACTTATTGACTTTATTAAGCAAGAGTCACCAATCTAAAATTTATTTTTTCCTTCTAATTCGGTTGGCCACTTGGCCGAAAGACATTTGGCCGAACGGACATTTGGCCGAAAGGACATATGGCCAAAATGTATTTATTTTGAAAAAATGGGATAGTAATATTATTTAATGTAATAAAAATAATAACTTTAAATAGCATAATCACCATAACTAACCTATAATAACAAGTTCAAAAGTATGAAGAGAAGCTTCTTTCCACCCATTATATATGTGAAGAAATCCATGATTAGGAATGAATTTAAATTGTTGAGCAATACATGCTTGCAGTTCGTAATATGGATACACATTTTGTACTCATTAAAATAATTTTCCTTTCTATAAAATAACTTTAATTTCTATGGAAATAGAAAAAACATATATTGAATAATTAAACGGAGGCTGTAGTTCGTAATATGGATAAATAATTGTGTATATATTGAAATTTAATTCCATTTTTATAAAATATCTTGTAATTCCATGAAAATATAAATTATAATTAAACTAGATTATGTGCACTCGGTAGAGTGCATACCTTCGCCGCCGCTGTGACCCGTTTTCTCCCAAAATTAAATAAACTGCTAACTGAATAATAACCAATTGTCCCACCAAGTTCCACGCAATATGGTTCAATACTTTTTGAGTTTTTTGAGTTATAAATGACCTTGACCTTGAACTTTGACCGGATCGCTCCCAAAAGTCTACCAGATGGTTCCTGGACATTGACTAATTGTACCATCAAATTTCAGATAATTTTTGAGTTATTGAGCTACAAATGGCTTTGACCTTGATCTTTGACCTTTTACCTGATCGCTCTCAAAATCTGATAAAAAAGTTTCTGTACACCAATCATCCCACTAAGTTTCATGCAATATGGTTCAATACTTTTTGAGTTATAAATGACCTTGACCTTTGTCCGGGTCGCTCCCAAAATTCTACCAGCAGGTCACTGGACATGGACCAATCGCATCACCAAATTTCATGCAATTTGTTTGAACACTTTTTCAGTTAAGCGAATAACAAGATGATAAATAAATCAATAAATAAACGACGGGTAAAATATGACCTTCCCGCAATCTGCGAAGGTAATAAACGGAGGCTGCAGTTCGTACTATGGAGTCTTTCGGCCAAATGTCCGTTCGGCTAAAATTACGCCAAATATACTTTCGGCCAATTGTCTTTCGGCCAAATATCCGTTCAGCCAAATGTCCTTCGGCCAATTGTCCACGCACGTTCTAATTCATTGTGTCGTTATTAAACGACATCGTATTAAGTACTACTTTAACGTTATAGTATGAAGTAGTATGACGCACTATACCTTTTCCAATTGAAGTTCCTCCAAATGAAATAACATTTCATCGAAGTGAAATATAATTTCATCAAAGTGAAATATAACTTCATCAAAGTGAAATAACATTTCATCAAAGTGAAATATAACTTCATCAAAGTGAAAAAACATTTCATCAAAGTGAAATAACAATTCCTCCAAGTGAACTATCAATTCCTCCAAATGAAATAGCGTTTCCTCCAAATGAAATATCATTTCAGCAGAATAAAAATCGAATCAATACGCAGTCAATTAAATTTATCACGTGAAATATTACATGAAATTTATTAACATGATATTTATTTACATGAAATTTATTAACATGATATTTATTTACATGAAATTTATTTACATGAAATTTATTAACATGAAATTTATTTACATGAAATTTATTTACATGAAATTTATTTACATGAAATTTATTTACATGAAATTTATTTACATGAAATTTATTTACATGAAATTTATTTACATGAAATTTATTTACATGAAATTTTTTCACATGAAATTTATTCACACGAAACTTATTTACATGAAATTTATTTACATGAAATTTATTTACATGAAATTTATTTACATGAAATTTATTTACATGAAATTTATTGACATGAAATTTATTTACATGAAATTTATTTACATGAAATTTATTTACATGAAATTTATTTACATGAAATTTTTTCACATGAAATTTATTCACACGAAACTTATTCACATGAAATTTATTTACATGAAATTTATTTACATAAAAAAATATATATAAAATTTGTTTACATGAAAAAAATTCACATATAATTGTTACATAATTTTTCATTAATTTTTTTAGTAATTAATTATTTTTGATACATATTTCATATATTTTATTTATTATTATTTGCATATTTTTTCTTTTACTATTAATACGCCGCTAAAATTAATGCGGTAGTATATAAGTAAACTTGAAAAATATGTAAAATTAAATATATATAAAAAAATATTATGTAGTTAATTGATGCAAAGAAGACTAAATGAAATTAAATTCATGTAAATAAATTCATGTAAATAAATTTCACGTAAATAAATTTCATGTAAATAAATTTCACGTAAATAAATTTCATGCAAATAAATTTCATGCAAATAAATTTCATGCAAATAAATTTCATGCAAATAAATTTCATGTAAATAGATTTATGGTGACTGGTATATTCCACCTCGGTATTTTCCACCCCGGTATATTGCATCATAGGTATATTCCACCCCGGTATATTCCACCCCAGTATATTCCACCCCAGTATATTCCACCCGAGGTATATTCCACCCCGGTAAATTCCACCC